>NW_010581324.1:0-62720 GCF_000705375.1 Tinamus guttatus
TTACGAATTATTAACCAAAGTTGTAGCCTCATTAGTGGAATGAGAATTTATCAACAGCAATCAGTGTATCGAGAACGAAATATGTGGTAAGACAGTTGTTATGATTGTGAATACTCGAAAATACCATTAAAACAAACAGCAAAGGCAATACAAATAAATGTGGTCATGTTTTTGTCTGCTTAAGTAGCTGGCAGAATTTGGATTGACTGGAGTTACAGCAGGGCTACACCTGTTTGTATTAAGGTAGCCATGGTTCAAATATAAAGGCTAGTTGTGGAGGCAAGGGTGTGTGTTGTCAGGCAGCAGTAATATTTTTGTCATGCTGGTGTCGTATTTGCAATATTGCAGTGTAGCTCCCTGTGAACTGCAGTTACTAATCGGTGGTAATGCAGTCTTCTGACTAAGGCTTCTTGTTATCCAGTCTAAATGTGGCACTTGAATGGAGTTTCTTAACCACGCTTGAACGAGAGCTTCACACTATCTTTAGACTTCTTGTTATCCAGTCTAAATGTGGCGCTTGAACGAGAGCTTCACACTATCTTCTATTGGCCTTCAACTAGAATAATCATTACCAACATCCCTTGTGTTATTAGGAGAGTGCTGCGGGTTCTCAGTGTCATGTACAATTCCTGCATCAGGAAACGTCAGGAATATTTGAGGTCAGTTGCCTGTTGCTCGGTGTGAAACTTCTAGTCTGGTTTAGACAGTGATGTTGTTGCAAAAATTGGTTGTGGCAGAAGGATGCTTTGGTTTATCACCAGAGGCTGCACGGTATAAATGAAAAGCACATTTCTGGGGTCTCTGTATGTTTAGAGATTCACGTTCTGGATCAATTTTTCTTTTGAACAAAATACTTAGGCTGGGAAGCGTTGTTGCAGGCTGGATCACTGGGAAGAGCTGTTTATTACAGCTTTTATGTGTTAAATGGTCAGATACGGATCAATGAGAGTGTGGGGTGTTGAGTTAGGAAAGAGATACAGAGCCAAGCATAGTTTGTTGTGACTGGGAAATACTCTACTTCAACAGAAAAAGCACTCAGCAGATTTAAAACAGAGCGAAACAGCACCACCAAAAAAGCCCTTTCAGAATAAGCAAGAAAAACAACAAATTCTTAAAATGTAAAACACAAGTGCAGTTAGGGCATGTTGTGCCAGTGGGGATTTCTAATGGCAAATGAAATAGTGTAGTACAGGGCACAGTTCATTTTTGGAGAGGGAAGTGAATGGATGCCTAAAACAAAGTGACGTTAGGAAAAAGGCTTAGGTTTCCCTCAGCTAAGTAGATTGAAGAGTATTTAGAGAGAGAAAATTCTGTAGTAATATAAACTTAATTCCTGTTCTGCAATTTTAAGACACAATCAGAAAACAAACTGAACTGCAGGAATCATTTACTTGGAGTTCCCGAAGTTGTCTTTACTGTGCTGGTGAGGAAGCCCCTTGTGTTAGGGAGATAATGGGAGATAAAGGTCTCAGAAATATTTCTGGGCTTAGAGTTTCTTGCCTACAATAAAATAACTGTTTTGACCCGAAAGGCCTGTCTTGAAGCAATACAGGCTACTGGAAAGTAGAAGTTCAGCTACACACCGAGCTGGCTGTAATTGCACAACTGTCCATTAGCAAACTGAAAAGCTTGTGAGTTCTGAATAGCACAAGAACAGTTCATGCCACTGGAGTACTCAAAGACTTATTTCCTTTAAGCAATACTCTTACACCTGTAAGATAACCCACCTCACCTCATAGAGACGATTTGTATTTGCACCCTGATAGGATGGAGGGAAAGGGGAAAAATCCCTTTGTAAAAGATGTTTCCACCACTATCTTCATAATCTCCACTTGAGTGAGCATCAACCAGGTGAGAAAATGAAAAATTATAACCTGCCAAGCACCAGTGGCAGATTGAAATGAAAAAATTGCAAGTTAATAACAGTGATGCCTCAGAAAAACTTGCTTGCCAATTTAACATTGCTTTATCCAAGGTCACATCTTGCAGCTGATTATTTTTAGTAATTTGCAGATGAAGAAACTCTTTCTTACGGCAAATCAAGATCGGGGAAATACCAGGTACAGTTTAAAGCTCAAGGTTATCAATCTTTTCATATAAAAAGTAAATCATGTTCTCTCCTTATTTGCTTAAGACTGGGCACAGAAAGCATTTCCATTTTACTGGAGTGGGAAGCCTACACTAGCCTTTATGGCACTGCTAAAGTTGATGTAACATGAAAACTCAGTGGGTTTAAGTTGATGAGGGCTGAACGTGGGCGGAAGGACAACATGGCACAGTTCCTTTTGGAGAAGATTCTTGCCTTTTGCATATTTTTGTGATGATTTTTACCTAATAGCATAATAAAGGAAGCAGATTATATGGGGCAGTTGGTAAGCTGCTTAAAGAATGCCAACCTATTGCAAGCTAATGCGCAGTAAGTGCATCAAAAGGGGAGTTGGACTTTCAAAGAACAGCAGTATTTTTTGTGAGTTGTAGCAGCACTTACTTTCTTCTAGCACAATATGCACCTTCATGATAATGTTACATAGATAAACTTGCTGCTGTGTTTGCTTGGCGTTGGTGAAGGGTCACTGTTTAAAATAAGGTTGATGTCAGGTGGATGCATCATTGCCTTGGGGAGAGCTGCTCCAGGTCTGTGGTCTGGGCTGTTTACGTGGAAATCTTCTGTGCTTTTGCTTCAATGTGGTTCTGGAGTTGTTGCAATGCAGGGTATAAAATATTGTTACGCTGAGTTTTTACAGTGACTCTAGGGAAATTTTGTGGTTTTACAAAACCAAAACTTTTTTCTGTGGGGAAATTGTTTTTCAGCCACTGAAGTGCTGCTTCATAGGAAAGTGTGCAGTGGTTCTGCCCAAAAGTTGGGCTTGGAAGATGAAAGCCATTTCATACTTGATGTTTGAAGGAGTGTCCTATTTGCAGCTGTCATGAAAACAATTATGAAAATCCTTAAGCAGCCAAAATAAAGGATTCTCCTAAAACTTTTACCTGTGCGGGTATGGGAGCTTTGAGCTAGTGGGATTCTGTGTGAGGATCCCCAAAGTTGTCTCTGGAATGATGTCCCAGAAGAGGATCAGCTGCCAAAAAGTGTCCTTGGGGCTGTGACTTAAGCCCAGGCTTCTAGGACAGAGTCTGCTGGGCATTCATTCAGTAGGAACTTGGTTGTTTCATATTGTTATAAGCTTTCCATAGAAGGTCCTGTCAAATCCCTTGTGTCCTATGTGGTTTTGAGATTTGACAACATCTCTGCTCGAGAACTGCTTAGATTTCTAGCTATCATGCACCACCTGTTAGTGCAAGGCAGTTAATTAGCCCACATTGAAGTCTCGTTGATGTGAAGCTGTGACCGTATCGATCAATACTTATTTTAATGTAAGTAAAATCAAAAATCTCTTGACAATCATTTCCTTATCTCCTTCCTTACACAAAACTGTATTTTAAAGCTTCTATGTTTCCTCAGACTTCTGTAGCCTGCCATTTTTCATCTGCATCAGCCGTAGGCCAGCAGTGCCCTCCCAAATCAGCTCCCATCGGATGCACTAGGCTGATCCCTTGCAGCCCTGTAGCAGAGGGGACTGAGTCGTCACTGACACGTCCAGGCAGCTGCAGAGCTCTGCACCTAGGAGCAAAAATGCAAAGGAGTGTGACACTTCAGTCTCAATGGTTTTCTGCCATGTTTCCCTCTTTGAAGGAGTTTGGCTTTAGGATATTTATAAAGCAAGCAAAGCAAAGAGGCTTTAGTGTTGCCATTTGCTTGCATAACTCAGCCTTATCATCTTATGTGATATCTGATATCTAAATTCTGACAGAGTATGTGCTGTCCCAAGCTAGATGGAGCACTTGCTGGATTATCTCCTTGTTCAAAGTGTAATCCCTTCATGGAACTAGGTGATACTTCTCCCATTTACACTAAGCCTGCTTTTCTTTTATCTGGAAAGTGTGACATGTCTATCAGATACACTCCTGCATGTGCACCCTTTCCACCATTTTTTATGTCAATGCAAGGAAATCCTAGTACAAACTAAATTCATGCCCTTTTCCTGTGAAGATACTTCTAGTGTGATGGTTTTCTTAACATTAAGAGTGGGAAGAAGCAGTTGACGTCTGCAGGCGGTTGGGACATGAGTTTCTCTTGACATCTGCCAGGGCAGATCTGGGGTAGTTGCCCTCTTCCTTTGGGGTAGCAGTTTGGGTTCTGCATGTTGTGTTTTGCCATGGATGAAGTGACAGGCACGTTGCTCACACAGGCAGCCGTGCAGCTCCCCACAGCACCCGTGGATGCAGAAGGAGGTACCGGTGACCTGCCCTGCAGTCTGACTTGTGAGCGTTGTAACGGGAATGTCATAGCTGGAGTGCCAGGAGACCCGGATGGGCTGCAGGCTGCTCTGCCTCCCGAGTGCAAGTACTGAACAAGGTATTTGTGGCATGCACACCTCACCATCAGGCCCCTTTTTGCTTGCCATTGTGGAATGAACGAGCTTGACTCCTTTTCACTTGGCCTCCAAGCATGAAGGTTCCTGACGTGTGCTGTCCTTGGCCAAGTGCTGACAATCGGCTCCTTGGTTGCTGGTTAAGTGCATCGTTGCACAAAAGGTCCCCTAAGTTGCATGTGGAAAAGCAGGTTTCACCAAGGCAAGAAGCGGAAAGGTAAGGCTGGTGCCAGTATTTGAACTGTTTTGGGGTTGGTTGGAGCAGATTGCTTCAAACCTGTTAACCCTTAGAACTACAGAGCTGCCCAGTTTTTCTGCAGGAATCTTTTAGACTGTTTTACACTACTAAAAAAGCTTCTTTTTAAAGCCTCTTCTTCGTGACAGCCACTTCTATATGAGGGTTCTTGACTTCGAACTATGCAAGATCCAAATTATTCATTGTATTTAGCCTTTCTCACCTTAACTCATAAATTTTCAGACTGGTCCAGACTGCACTGGACTTTTTTTTATTTTATTTTTGTTTGAAGCACTGGTTTAAAGTATCTGATCCTGCGTACTCGTATGTATTGTCTGGTAGGACTAAGTTTCAAAAGGTGGTAATGCAATGATGGGAAAGATTATAATTGTGTTAAAATAGTTTTTCTTTTTATTGCTTGGTTGCCAATTATCAAAGTGTGCAAAACGAGTTCCCTAACCACTACAAAATACTCTTTTTGCTGACAGAAAGCAAGTTGTTTGGATGCGTTTGGATGACATTTATAACTGCAGTACTTCCAGAACAATTACTCTGGTGGGTCATTTTCCTATTGTTGGAATTACATTTGCATGTAGTAATTAATTGAAAATGGCATAATTGCTCTTTGAAGCACTGGAAATGCTCGCTGGGCTTAGCTTAAGAACAAATATGTATTTACTCCTTGGGTAAGCAAACACTTAAATATCCTGGAGATGGCTAAAGGAAAATGCCTTTGTTATGAGCAACACATGCTCCTAGTCCCACAGAACTCGATGGTCAGTGAGTGCTGATCACTTGCTCGTGTGGTTACCCTAGTTCTGTTGGCAGACTTGATGCTAGGAAGCTTTGAGTTTTATGGCAGAGGTTTGTGGTCAAGCGTTGGCCTTTGTGCCCCCAGACCTCATACTGTCTGGATAGGGAGTTTAATCAAGCTGTGTCTTGGCAAGAACCCAGAAACTGATAAGAAGGTTTGGGCAAAGATCATGATGTTGATGTGATGTCCCTGTATTTTACTCGGAGAAAGGCAGCCTGCGGTCATGCACTGGTTTGCACTGGACAGGAAAGAGCTGTCTGAGGCACGTTGGCAATGTTAAATATTCCCCATTTTCTTTATGAGTAATATTATCGATGTAATGATCCTTTTTTTCTTAAATTCACGGCTAAAATATTATTCAGTGTGAAGCACAATTGATAAATGCTAAGTTAGCAGTAGTTATTTATTAATGTGCTGTGATTGTGAGTTGAAATAATGCTGGGCAATGCATATAAATCAGTTTTATCTTCTGACCTCGTTTTTATCCCTCATGTTATCTTCTAAAAGGCTTCTGTTTAACAGCTCTGTATAATACTTGGTATTAATATATCAGCCAGCTCCAACTACATATTCTGTCCAGTTTTGGATGCTTCCAGGGTGCCTTGCTGGGAGGTGAATAAAACGCTGCCCTGTGCCAGCCTTCCTTGGTGGGAAGGCTCCCAGAGCAATTTCATTTAACTGTGGATATGGCTAGAACAGGGAGCCCAAGTGACGCTCCGGGTTCAGTGTCCAGTTCATCTAATCCTGGATGGGAAAACACTTTGCTTATTGCCAACTGGGGCGTCTGTGACTCAACATGAACAGGACTCGTATGCTGCGGTGTTAGCCAGCCTTTGTAAGCTGTTCACACAAATCTGTAAGGTACTTTTTAAAATCTAGTTGCCTTTTTTCATCACCTTATTTGTTTTTGTATTAGAGCTAGAATTTGTGACTCTTTTAAAGTGAATGAGTACAAAATAAAATTCTGTTATTCTCTGTAAAAAATACATGTATATATAGCATATGTGAAAAGTGGAGGAAAAATCTCTTCCTACAGATGGAGGCTTTTTCCTTTGCTATTGCTTCTGAACATTTGAACACGCTCTTTACATGATGCTTAAGCCTTCAAGTTAAACTTACGAGCTGCTTTAACCAAGTTGAGTCCAAAAATGAGACCCAAACTGGGACAATAACAAAGTGACACAAAGATTGACTACACTGTACTTTCTGGCTAAAGTGAAAACTGCTGAAATATAAATCCTATATCCTGGGATTTCACTGCCTGCTGGAACTAATCTCATTAACTTAAAACCACCTGAGGCTTAAGAGAGATATACACTGCTGTGGGAAATTATATTTATCTCATCCTAGGGGGAAATCCGTTCCCTCCCCCAGCTTACCTTACTTTTGACTTTGCTGTTCTTGAATTGCCAGGTCACTTTTCCCCCCAGGAAAGTCATCTCGGCTCGCAGCGTCTGAAGTTCACTGCTATGTGAATGCTCATTTCAGGGTTTGAGTTTTTTCTAATGTTTTTCTAAGGAAAACAGATTGGGAAAATAATGCTGCCATATAATAGCAGTTTCTTTAATCATAACGCCCACCGCCCCTCAATACTTCCTTCAGAGTAACAGGCACAGATTATGGAATTAAAGATGGGAAGGAAAGCAACTTGTTGGAAATGTTTAAGAGCTTATAGCCTCTATAACCTAAATACTGAGTTGTCTTTAAGGAGTAGTTTTAGAAAAGGAAATTAAATGACTCTACTAATTGCTATTTGAGTGAGAAATCTCAAATGCAAGATGGTGATTTTAGATGCAGTGAGACAGCTGTGTAACCATGTAGCTCATTCCGGTGCTTTTTGGATTGAGGCTGTATGCCCCATTTCTCTAGTCAATGCTAAAGTCTGGCCAGTAGAAGTATTCCCATTGATACGAAGGGACTTTGGGTGAAGTCTTATTTAATAATCCTGTGGACTTTACAGAGGGATGAAATGACCTTGTTCAAGTGTCTTTTAATGTTTGACCATTGGTGGGGGGGGCGGGGAGAATCAATTTTGGGCTACCCATTAACTGCTTAAACCTTAAAGGATGTTAAGGAAAAATGTAACAAAAAAGATGAACTAGCTCTCAAAAACTAAGGACGTGGAAGACCTTCAGCAGCAGAAGTTTCACCCTCAGCTCCCTCCTTCCCGAGGAAGATAGTCCGGAGTCTTGTGGAGGGAAGTGATTGTGGATCTCTTGCAGACGTGCCCTAATTCCGCCTCCTCCTGTTCCTTTTGAGCCTGCGAGCCCTTCGCTGGCGTATTCCTGCTAATGACAACTCCAGGATGTGGCATGGGAACCTTTCGGTAGCCAGGGAAGAGGAGGTGTTTGTTGAAATGAATAAGAGAAATGACCCCTCGGTAAAACAACTTGAGTTTAGTGAAATCCAGCTCAACTCAAAGAAAGGGCTTGTGGATTTGAGCAACTTTTGTGTCAAAGTTCGATATTTATAGCCCCAGGTCACAATGTTAACGGCCAGCTGTTTAAAATGTCCTGAGCTAATAGCATGCCTCTAAGTACAACAATAAACAGTCATGACTCTAGAACAATTAAAGTAGTAAAAAATGGTGTGGAAGTAGCAAAAAGTAGTAAGTAGTAAAAAAAAAAATCATAACGTTAAAGGAATATGATGGAATACATGAGAGAAAACAGTGACAGAGTGTTTATGTGTCTGGGGAAGCAAGAGGCATGTAGCCTTACCTGGCCAGTTGTAGGTGAGCTACATAGTGCTAAATAGACAGCATGATAATATGTAAGAGAATTTGGCCAAGTTTAGTTCTTTACTGAACAATTAAGTAATAAAGTGATTATGGAGGTTATTTCTAAGATGGAGGCTACACTGAGGTATGCTTGCTGAACTCTGCCATACATTTATTTTCAGTCCAATGCTGATAAGTACTGCATACTCTATTTAGTGATGTACAGGCAGTTAATTCTTAAAATAGCTGAGGAGCAGGAACCTGACACCTTGAATGATTTATGTGTTTTCTCTGTAAGCTTGTTTCTGTTTTGTAACCTTTAAAATGTGGATTTTATGAGTGATATCATTAAAATTTATATTCCCTCTAGTATATGATGTTAGTCATTATTGCTCTGCTATGCCTCCAGATCACCTGTCTGAATTATAAAACAACCTTCCTCTGAGGTGAGTTCTCACTTGAGCTCGCTAGAGTAAATGCCCACGGACTTCTTCATTTCTTGGGAGTGCTCCCATTCTGGAGCAGAGGTCAGAATCCAGCCTTTCCTGCCATCCCTGCAAATGTGAGGGGTTGCTGGGAGTAACTGTCTTTCCAGGAATGAAATATGAAAGGTCTCTTAAGCTTCTTGAGGCTGTGCTGTGCAGTGGGTGACCGAGTGTCACCCAGGGCTCCTGCTTGCAGCTTATGGTGACAGAGCCCTGGCAGGCTGCACAGCAGAGGAGCGAGTTTATTGCAGGATCCCGAAGCATCACTTACAGTTCCACCTTCCGTCTGTATGGCATCTGCAGTGCTGGAATACTTTTCTTGAAGTACTCTTGAAGCTGAGTAATTTTATTGTGGATGCCTTGGGGGTGGGTGCTTTATTAAAAATAATTAAAAAAATGGCTAAAACAATTTAAGTGGGGCCAGTGGCTGCCACAAGGTACTCTGTACTGACGTCTAATTCCATTGAAAAAAAAAAAAGGATGTCTGATTATGTAGGAGAAATCAGCTTTTATCTGAGGGTGGAAGGGCTGGAATTACTGGTAGAAAGCTTGAATACTAGAACTGAATGATTTGAATTGGAGGTGGTGGTATAGGCATTTTTGTTAACATTTAAAACGGTGTTTAGGTTTTGACTCTTTTGCCCTTAGTCTTATCAGTCGGTATAAGCTGAAGTGTGCAAAAGCACTGACTATGTGTTTCCATTCTTTAAGACTGGTTTGTGTGCTGCTTGTTTCATTTGTGAGAGCTGTTCTTGGTGACTAATGCCAAGGAATCCCGATTTTATACAGAACTTCTTATATATTGAAAAAATTGCAAGTGCCCTGGCACATGGTATCGCTTGTTGTATCACTTCATTGCTAAGGATCGCGGCTCCGTGCTGCTGTCCCTAGGAAGACGTGCTGGTGTCCCCATGTTGCGGTGGAAGCCGAGCTCTGGACACAGGGCACGTGGTACAGCAGAAATGCCTGTCTCTCTCATCCCTCATCTCTTGCAGTTGTGTTCAGGTTTACAGCTGCTCGCGGTGAAGCTGTAACTACAGTCAAGTGTTGCCTCTTCAGGCCAAGAGCCCCTTCCAGGAGCCTTGGGGCAGTGCTGTGCATTCAGCTGGTCGTTGAAATTCCCCCTTGGCTTCTGTTTCCAAATTGATTATTCTCTCGGTATTTATAAGGCAAGCTTCATCTTGTGTTGCTTTTATTTTTGCAGTGAAGAAAGTGTGAACATCAGCCCTTCTAGTATCACAGTTCCTCAGGTGGGAAAGGGTGCTGTGGAGGTGTTGCAGGCTTTCCTAATAGCAAGTAAGACCTGTTTCAAGAGTCTAGTTCCTTCTATCCCCTCTGTGACTAGTCTTTGATTGGAATAAAATATTACTCTGTACTAGTAGAAGTTTATTTTTGCTCTATATGATATATACTTTTTTTTTAAAAAAAAAAAAAGTCTGTAGAAATAGTTTACGTTCTCCGTTGTGATAGGGCTTCCATACGTCAGTATCAGCGAGGTGGTGAAGGCAGGAAGGAGAGCAGTGATGCTGATTAGAGGAGGCCGAGTTGAGTTTTTCATAGGGTTAACGCTTTCCAAATTGGATGATAGAAGATTGAAAGTGAAGGGCATCCTCCTTGTTGAGGAAAAGTGTTAGAGTGGTCCTAATGCAGAATCTCATTAAAGCAACTGTCAGGATTCCTCTATTTTACCATCACCTTCCCTATTCCGTAAGAGGCAACTGTCGTTTTGAGTGAGCGTGCTGCCAAAGAGGCATTTACAAATAAATGAAAAATGTCACAATTGATTTTGCTCCTTCTAGAGTACTGTGTGTCAGCTTTGTCACAAACTTTGTTGCTCTGTCTTTCAGGTTTCTTGGCTGGACATTCAGAATAGCTTTGGATGGTTCTGGGCTTCCTTCTGTTGACCCAGGGTAAGTCAGGATTATGTTTTTTTACTCATGTTTTTGCTCCAGTTAAATAATATTGCTGTTTCAGCACTTGCAAGGGATGAAATATTAGAAGCATTTACCAATGACCTGATGAATGCATGTCAAGGCAGTAGGATACACTCCACAGTTCAGATGCTATTAACATAAAGCAGTTCAGATGCTATTCATTTTATGCAGAAGTATTTGTGCATTATGGTAATTACTTGAAAAATACTGCATGCAACAAAGCTATTTTATATAAAATATGCATAGTTATGTTTTTCCTTTGTTTCTAAATAACTTAATATCTTCAAGTTGCTAGTTCTCTCCTCAAATTTTATTTATAATTTTTCAGTCACTTTCAATATGTTATGTAACTGTTAAAGTGCATATTGTTGCTTGTAAATGTATCAAAAGGTAAGCCATTTGTGTTATATGAACATTTACTAGCTGTGTAAGTGAACCTAATGGGCATTATAAATAGACCTTTTTAATGTGAAAATTTAGCAGGATAATGCAGATCTGTTGGACTTTCATTATAAGAAATATTTGAAGTGGTTTAGATGCAGCAGAGCGTCTAAACTACTGTCACTTCTGATAAAATATAATGTCTAATTAGTTATTTTCTCTTTGCACTTCACTCTTGCGATAGCAATCAAAAGTGCATGAAGTCTTTTTCAGTTCTGCTGTAAAAGAACTTCATTAACATGTACAGAATTGTCCATGACTCCTTAAATAAGAGTTGAAGGTTCTTAAAAACAGACCTAGTGCTGTTCTGGAGTGTAGTCTTTATTGTTTTTTTTCTCTGATTTCCAGTGGTAATGTGCAATTGTTTAAGAAATGTAGTGTTCATACAGGAATAAGAAAAGAGCTTGCTTACCACCTGTCCATAAATGTCAAAAGGTAAACACTAGGGAAATAGTTGCTGTTAGCCTCTCTGTGTGGGTATCTCTGAAGAGATTCAGCAGTTTCTCACGTTCTTTTTGATCTTCCAAGAAATGTGTTCTGCATTACAGGGCACCTCGTTTCTTTGTAGCATATTTTTAAATGTTATTGAAGCCTATCACTATTGCTAATAGCAGATTTTCACAGTTGGATTAACTGATGAAAATCACATTGCTGTCGTTCTGCCCTTACTCTGCAAACTCTTAGAAAATCCAGCAAGGGACTGGACTCTTCAAGGAAAAACAAGAGCAGGTTAAGGTGTATCCTGCTCTTTGTGCAGGTATATTTTCTATTGCTTGTTTGTTACGAGTAGTACTGTAGCCTACTTAGCTTGAAGTTCTTAAACTAGAGATTTGTTTGCATTTATGCATGCTTTTCTCTTAGATGTTGCTTTATTTTTTTTCTCATGTGGAGGGTTTAGATGGAAGATTATGGGTGTCAGTCATATTGACAGCCAGTTTTTACAGCTGTGATATACTTCTGGCTTCATTACATTTTAAAACAATTTGCACACACACTCTCTATATCAAATTGCATAAGTAAAATTATCTTTTAACTTCTCTGAGTTTTTAGAGTTTTTGTTCTTTTAGCTAGAAGTTAATACTTGGTGGTGAAAACTACCAAAAAACACCCTTGAACTCTACTTGGGATAGATTCTGGTGTTAATACAGACTTCGTGGCAAAACTCTTCAGGGGTGTCTAATAATCATATTGTCTTGTCTACAGTAGGCTGCCTAACTTTGGCTTTGTTTGCATTACAAGAATATCTAAGCAATGAATCTAGAGCAGACACGGACAGAAAATCAATTCTAGTAGTGTAAAAAACAGGTGACACTGTAGTGTAATTGAATAAACCAGATAGTTTAAGGCTGATATGGATAAAATTATTATTGTTATAGGAAAGAAAAAGGAAGCAAACATCAGAGATGAAAATACAGTACAAGGCTGGGATTATCAATCATAGACACTCCCCCCTGTTCCCCTAACTCAGAATACTGTGGTGCATTTTCTGAGGATTATGTTCTAACCTTAGTGGGCAGTTGCCTAGGATCTCAGTCCATCAAGTAACAAGGGTGGACTAAAGAAGAAACACACTCAAATCAAAGCTTATTTAGCTCACTAATGAATATGCAGTAGAGGGTGATCTTAGGAAAAGCCCAAGGGATACCCAAAGGCCTGTATTCCCATGGGGACCCTTCCTGGCTCCTCCAGCAGAGAGACTATGCTGTATGAGTGATAAAGACTTCCAGTAAATTTATTTTCAGCCAGAAGCCGGGGAAAAGGGAACTGAACTAAGAGCTGTGTCTCTCTGTATTCATTTCTGTTCCTGTACGACAAATTAAAATGTCAAAGTTTCCATTCACCTGAATATTTTCTAACGACTGGACTCTTCTTATGGTGATCACAGTAATTTGGCTTCTGAATCCAGAATATTTTTGCAACCCCTTATAAACCCCTTATATTTTTTGGAATAAAAATGCTTGTGTCTTTCCTTTTGAGATTAATAAAGCAGACGCCCTGTTTTTTTGATCACGGGAGACATATCAGTCTTGTAATTCACTTAGATGAATCACAGACACTTCCCACTCCCCAAAGACATGACTTCATGGGGTAAGAAGGAAAAATAATTGTAAAAATAAATAAAAAAGAGGAGGCATGTAAGGGAGGAGAATATGGTCAAGTAGAGAAAGATTAGATTTGGAGGAGTTGGCATTCATTGGTTTCTTTTGATTAAATTGTCACTATTTCACATTTGGAATATACAAATAAAAATGTGAGTGTTGTTCCCCATGAAAATAAGGCAGCCTTTTTTTGGTTTTTCATTATGAAACATTATGTTATTCCTCAAGTGTCCACACTATTCCTCTGACTTCAGCAAGGTCCCACATGGAATAAAGAAATGGTTCCTTGCCTCTCTCTATTGCAGCCCTGCTGCCAGTGACCTCTTTTTAATACTTCCCAGCCTGTTTGATGCTGCTGCCTTTTGGCTAATGGATGTTTCATAACTAACTGGAATCCTCTGAACTTTTTTGCATAGATGTGTTATAAATAGCATTGCTTCAAGTGGTATAATAGAATTCATAGCAGCAAAGAAGCATGACCAGAAGCTTCCCACAACAAAGTGCTAGCAAACAATTTGCAATTACTCATGACTGTGGCTGAACGAGTTGGTTTTAGTTAATCTGCTGTTCAAACAGAATAATGAGGTAAGATGCATCTTACTCATTTTCACTGTGGTGCAGTGGTCAAGACTGAACCATTTAATTTTACTGGGCTGGACTGGGCAAAGGAAATTACTAATCACTTGGCTAGTTGACCATTCTGTCACTCTTGCCTCTAGCTGTAATGTGTTAACAGTGGGTAGAGATTAAAATATCAAAAAAGGCCTTTAATCAAAATAGTGATATGAATTGCATGTAGTATAATCATTGATGCATAATATGTTTGGAAGTGGAGGGAAGTGTCTTTGACTACACTTCGTAGAGTCATAATTTTAGAAAACACCTTGGAAATGGTTTCATTGCTTAAAAGTATTAGCAGGACCTAATACCAATTTTTTTTTAACCCATCATCTTGTCGTATTTATTTAGACTACAAAAAGTAATTCCTGTTAACTCCTTTTTACTATTTACCAGAACAAAATGGTTTGAAATTTCATTTGGAAGTCGTTCTAAAGTACATATGTCTGCATATAGGTTTGAATCAGAGTAAGAATAAATGAACTCCAGTTGAGTTGATGGTATTGGTTATATTTGATCAGCAAGTCCTTAAGCTCCTTTGGAAATTTTAGCATCGTTAAGATGGTTGAATACCATTATTATATACATAAGTCCCCTTATTATTTTTGAACTTTAGGAACTAGTTATGCAAACCTGCATCTGATTCTGGTGGTCTTCAGTGGAGCAAGGATTTAATGCAGTGTTTTATAAAGAAAATAAGTGCAACTTTATTTATATGTTTTTCATTGCTATTAAGAATTTTCCTGTATTCTCCATAGCTTTTTGCTTAAAAAAAAGAAAAAATCTTGAGTTCAAGCACTCAAACACAGTGCATATATGTAAGTAAGACTTTAACACTTGTAAAGACTTGATTTGCATGCAGAGATTGAAACAGCCAAGTGTCACCATGTCATAGTAAGATGATACATAAGGTGAGTGACACTTTTTTTGACAGAAATGTGCTGCCCTTTTAAAGTTTTGCTTCTCCCTTTCAAAAGGGCATCGTAACGCCATTAGAGGACTGCAATGCAGTCCTTGAGGGATTGCATGTTAATTCTGAAGAAGGGTGAATTAGTCTTTTCTGATTGTGTCATAGTGTGCAACTCCACATGTAAATACTGTGGAACTATAAAATCTGCAAAACAACATATTCTGGAAGTTTTATTATGAAACCAGAGGGCTCATCCTTCAGGTGATTTTGCCTGTAGCAACCTGGAAGTGAAGGTGCATGTCCTCAGGTTAAAAATTGATGAGGAATGCTATGCTGCTTGCCT
The DNA here is from genome assembly GCF_000705375.1 of Tinamus guttatus. The sequence goes on from NW_010581324.1 coordinate 15,029, forward strand.
TAAAGAAAATGCATGTAAAATACACTCCATGAGGACTGAAGGCTACTGAAGATTGGGCCAGCAAAGGTAGGCTTTTCGCTACAGATGATTCTGTGATTTTTTTTTTCTTTTCTATTCAAACTGATAAAAAGATACAGTTATGTTCTAAACTTAAAGACTGAGAAATCCAGGTGTTAGACTTCTAGAGCTGGATGGAGAGCTGGATTTGTCTAGCCTGGATAGTGTTACTACATGGCCTTGACTATTTTATTATGCATGTCACGTTCCTAAAAATATACCCTTTTCTGTAAGGGTAAAATAGAAGTTGAGGAGTCAGTATGTCTCTAGTAGCTTTGAACGTCTTGCTTGTAGTAAGTCAGAGTTTTGTTTTCTACTCTTAGCCAATGGGTTTGAAGCGATTTAGAGAATTATGTTAACAAGAAAGAGGAATAACTGACTACTTAACCCTAACTCATTGATTGATCACAAGCTTCAGTCTTCACTACTCTATGGAACATCCGAAGTTCAGGACTGGACAGTGCTGGGTAATTTCCCTTGACTGTTGCCTTGCTGCAGATTTTAAAAGCCAAATAAGGCATAGAAATCTTATGTGATGGGATTAGTGCTTTGTTTTCCCTCCACTGTTCATGGAGAAAACCAGCTAGGTTCAATGGGATTTAAGACTCTGATCTCTTCACTGATGTAGTTGGACTGTAACAGACACAGTTGGTTAGTTGCTACTATAGATGTCCAGAATTGAGGTGGTGGAGGAGTAATAAGAATATGATGAGAGATGTGAGAAACCACCATACCAAAGTGGGCCTTAAGGTATGTTGATATGTGTTAATTTCTTCAGCTCTGTGCTTTGCATCAACTCAAAGGTGGAAAGGATGAGAAGCTCCTAATCTCTGTGAGGAGGTATGTGTAGGATGGTAACTGAGGGCATCCACTGTGAAATACTCTAATTAATGCTGTAGCTCAAAATGTAGCTCAAAACATTAAGGAATGATCAGCAACACTTTACTGGTAACTAGTAAACCAAGCTGCTCTTCAAGCTGGTTATTCAAAAGACTACTTTACATAAGATACTGTCATTTTTTTTGACTTTTATTACAAAGAATATGCTTATATTTATATGAATAAAGCTTCCTTCTCCTGCTAGAGTCAATAATACAGATCTTGGATTTAAACGATCTCAGGAAACGTGGTTTATAGGTCAATATAGCATTGTTCAAAGCAAAATATTTCATGCCTTCAACCTGCATGTTTTAGTTGCTTTAAGGCATCCCTGTGCCTTCTGGAAAAAGGGCTGATCTCTTGTGAGACAAATTTTGCAGCTGGCTTTATTGTCACAAGCTAACTGCACAGGTACCACCATTCAATAGGTTATAGCATACCTATTCAGGATGCTATAACCACAAAATGATGACCTGTTTTTTTTTGTCTAACCCAAGCACCTCCACGCCATCTGAGAGAGCCGTGTGGTAGGAAAGCAATATTGCAAATAAAAATTCAGATCTCTGCACCAACAAAGAGTACAGTCAGTAAGAAAGGCTTGAAGATTGAATTTAAATGCCTCAAGGCTCCAATGCACTCTTTAGAGACAACTTCTTAATTGTATAAAGCCAGGTAAGTCGGGGAGTTGAAGCTTGGCACTTATAGGTTTTTGGGAAGTTTCTCCTCCAGACTTAAGTATTTCTGTCACTTCTGTCTCTGTCTTCTCCAAGGCAAAACAAAATCAGCTATGCCTGCTGTCGTCCTAAAACAGTGTGCAGTGACAGTTGCTGACTCTGTTGCTGCAAACCGTATGGATTTGCTGTGAGTTTATGCTGAGTGACATTTATTAGAAGCTTTATATTAGCTGTGGTTTTTATTACGTATGACTCCTTCAGAGAGGCAGGACCCTCGTACAGACAGTATGATCAACAAAACCAGTGATAAGTACAAGTGTCAATCTATCATTTGCTGAAACTATTACAAATTTAAGTATAATTTCTTGAGCTGTATTACAGATTTAAGTATAACTTCTTGAACTTAATTTATCCTGTCTGAAAGGTGGTTTTCTCAATGTGGCAATTCAGAACTTTTCTTTTAAAGCACAAGATGGCACTTTACCATATTCCCTCATTTACAAAGTGATAGGCTGAATATGAATAAATGTAAAAATAAATAAAATAACATTGTAATGTAAGTAAATAATACCTTCCTTTCCTTCCTAGGCTTCCTAAAACTTAGTCAATCCATTTTATTCTGGGCTTTCACTTGTTACTTTTTCATTCATCCATTATTTCCCTTCCTATGAGAGATCTACCTAGTACCCACACTTTAAGACCCAGATAGAAGAATGCATAAGAGCAAGGGGCAGAGCTAAAGTGGCTAGCAGAGACAGATGAGAAAGTAGGAAATGTCCTTGGTATTTTAGTTTTGAAAAGTTAGTTGGTTCTGGTGTGTCTGTATTAACACATTTACAGCAAAAAGTGCAGGAGTCTTGTTTTATAGCTCTTCAATTATATTACTTGAACCAAATGGAAAAAGCCCATTACTTCCTTGATATTTTTCCTCATGCCCTAGGATATCTGGAGCCTGACAAGTGCAAAATACTCTTATGACTTGTCTTCAGGAATTGTCTTCAATAGTTGCCCTGCACCCTTTGCATTAAGAAATATCTGTTCAAGTATATTTTTAAGCTTGTATGATAGGCATTTCAGATACCAATGGCTGAATAAGTAAAACCGTCTTCGTAGGTTAGGGAACTCGTGATCAGCTTTTTTGTGTGCTTTTTAAAAATCTGCTGCAGTACCCAGTACAGTGTGCTATCATAATACGGAAGATGGCCTGGTAATGAAATGAGAACATAATTAAAATTATTTTTACTTTTTTTCAGGGCTAGCAACAAACGGTTACTTAAACCTTTCCTCTACAGGTGTTACACCTAACAAGTTCCCGTGAGAGAAAGGGAAGCAAAGCAGCTATGCTATCAACTCAGAAACTGAATGGTTGCATTCCCCTGGGCTTCCTTGAATTTGAAAGCAGATAGGAATTGTGAAGAAATATAATGCAATCTAGTAAAGAAGCTCCAGCATTACTCCAGTGGACTCAGAAGCAGTAATGTACGCATAAAAAACTCATATTAACCTAGAGTATAGATAACATCATAAAACACCCTAAAGCTGTTTTAGCATGTGCTTGATGGGTCTCTTTCAATGTCCTGTGATGTTCAGATTGGATTATGCTGTAAACTCCTTGAATGTAACCATGGCTCTTCTCCTGCCGTGGGAAAGGCTCTGCGCCCTTCTGGGCTATCCATTCGTGTTAGATCATGGCATGCTACTGGCAAGAAGGTCACGGAGCTCAACAGCAGTCAAAAGGTTTATGCTCTTGGTCTTTGTTTTACGACAGATTAGGGGTACATAGAGTCATTCAGTTGTGGTCCTTTTTCCCCTCTTAAGGAGTGTACAGGTGTGTGATGGAGTCATAATGCTGTTTTTGTTGTAACATTGCTTTTTGTAGTCCTTTCTGAGAGTTTCTGAATGTCTTCCAGTAGGGATCAGTAATAATATTTGTGAAGTCAAGGGTCTTGTCTTTCTGCTTCTGGAACTTGAACCATGGTGTAGCAACTCATAGGGAAAGGGTTTTGGTTTGTTTGATGGGTTTGGAAGTAGGTAGATGATGAAAGGCATGCTTGAATTTTAGGAAATAGATTTTCTGGAAAGGAATGCTTTACCTGATTACTTTGGTTGGCTTCTCCTGCTGTGTAGAAGATGATATCGGAAGCAGATCTCTTGACCAAGAAAGACTGTAGCACTTAGTTGAGTTATGCAGAGCTCCTGAAATCCATATTCTATGCTCAAAAGGGAGCATGCAATGTGTTGATTCCTAGATTTAGTCACAGGCTTTGAAGCTGTAGGGAATAAACGGTCAATTCTGTGTACATCCATGCATCTCTCCTTACTAGCACGTTCATCTTCCCCTCACTAGTATGCAGTGTGCCGCACGTGCTGCGGCAGCACAGCAGAGCATCAGGGAGAGTTTCCACAGTTCCTCTTTCCTGGGTAAAACTGGCCTTGCCGTGGATGGGGAGTATGGGGAGATGTGTTCGTGGTGCTTGTCTGCAGTTGGCCAGGCACAGAGCAAACTTGAAGTCATGAAGGCATGAGTTGGTGGTGCTCTGCTGAAGTAGTATCCTAACGCATTCATTTTTTTTTTTTGAGGACCTGACTTGCAAAGTTATATAGATGTCTTGTAGCAGGTTTAAAGAACACTAATACACTCAAGTACCAAACTTTCCTCAACAAGCTGATGATCTTTGTAGCCCTTTAGAGCTAGGGAGCAGCCTGCTTTAGATATTTTCAAAAAGTTCTCCTGAAGATTTTTCTCTCTAAGCACTCGCCCATCTTGGAAAATCTGACATCAGTTTATTGTTGTCTTCTATATCGGACAGTTTTGCGAATTTTTAACTTGCAGGAATAGGTCTGCCTTATGTGGTGTCCCCAAAGACACGAAACTCGAAGTTATGATTGAACTGCAGAATTCCTTTAGAAAATGTTCTCCTTTTCAAAAACTTCAGGGGACGGTTTTTGTACATCTTAAATTTCTGGGATTTTATTGTCCTCATTGAAGCAGAGATAATATAGGTGTGTATATGAATGCAGCAGAGATGCTATTACAGAAATTTCTGGCCTGTCAGGAAAGGTGTATTGGTAGTTTTATTTGAAATGTGCTTGTGATTTGGTGATCCTGGCTGGTTAAATATCTCCTGTGAAAATCTGTATGTGTGCATATGCAAGAATAGGCTTCTATGCAAGAATAGGATGCTGTCGCGTTGTTGGGTTTTATTAAATCTTAAAACTATCAGATAGATCTTTTCAAGATGGTGTCAGAGTGGGAGGAGGCTCCCTCTTTGGAGACGATGCATTATCTAATAGCAATGTGTGTAAACAAAAATGTTAAGGAAAAAATCAGTTTCAACTCCTGAAAAAAAATGAAATATGAGTAGCAATTTAAAAGAGAACTTAAGTCTCTAGGCATATATATTTAGCAAGAGTGGAGCAAATGAGCCAGCATGCATGTGTATTCAATCTTGGCCTGCTTTCCAGCCAGAACAGTAATGATTTCCAGGTTTGCAGGGAGAATTTTTTTTCAGGCTGTTGATTCTTCTCATGTAGTGTTTCCTGGTCAAAAAGTAGTTAAATAGTGCCAGGAGTATCTGTAGGTGCAGAGAAAGCTGCAAAGTGCTGTGATATGCAGCAATTCAGGGCATCATTAGCCAGAAACTCCAAGCTGCAGCCCAAATCCGCAGCAGCTTTGTCACACAACCCGAAACGCAGCCACAGCCTGATGGAAAAGACAGGAAATGTGGCCCACATTTCATATGGTGCCTTTTCCTTCCTGGGAGGACAGGAAGAATCTAATAGAAAACCACTTGGTTGAATTTATTGTCTTTTTTACAAGGAAGAATGGTCCTTGGTAAGAAGAAACTGTTAGCACCTCCAAGAAATATGTATTACTTCATTAAGGGGGTGTGTGTATATGTGTGTATAGAATTTTAAAAATATGTATCTATAAGCAAGCAAAAAATTATTTTTCTGTGAAGATTGCAAAAAAAAGGCAAAACAAATACTTATTGTGGAGAAGCAATCTAACTTTTATATCTGCTGAAACAATGAAACTTTATAGTCCATTAGTTTTGTATGCAAAACTCCCATGACAACATGATTTTCATGACTCTGCTAAAATGTCATTAACATTTAGTAACTGGTCTTCTATGATGCATTAATTATAATAGATGAAAATAGATACAAATGGAATCTGTATTAATTTTAGTTGTAATAACCGTGTGATCTGTAAGTTCTGGTATTGAAAGTTATTCTAACGATAGTATAACAAAGCTGGTGAGTCCCATGCCTGAAAAAAAGTTGTATTGATAAAATCAGTGTTGTTTTGAAAAAATTATTGACAATTACACAAATTCCAGAGAAAACAGTGAAAGAAGAATTTGTAGCTAGGTGTTCGGCACACAATGGCTGTAGTGCTTTATTCGTGTCATCTAAAGTAGTCCAGAGTTTTACAACCGGCACCTTTCTGTGTGCAAAAACAAGCTTCCACGTGGCTCTTCTCTAGGAAGATGAACAAAAAAGCCTTGCAGGGCTGCTTGTTTCTTCCTGCTATTGGCCGTGGTGGGGGTAAAGACCACAAAGTCTTTTGTGACAACTTTTGTGACACTTTTTGTGACAGACTTTCTTTTACTTACCATGTGGTATATTGGGAAAAATGGAAAACAGTTTTATTTTTCATTCTTTTTTTTTTTCCCTTTGGAGTGAGCTCCACGTGACGATTCAAAGAACTTTCTGATGCTTTTTGCTGTGTTTTCTGTTGCCTTTTGTTAATCTCGTGGGGCAGAGGGGGCAACTTTATATTGCAACTCTCACTAATCTGCATTACTGTCAGGCTTCCTTATTGATTTCTAAGCTTTTTTAGTCCTTTTCCTCTTGTCATCATAGGTTGAGTGGAGGTTGAAAGAAGGCATCACAATAGAAGGTGCATGGGAAATATTAGCACAAAAAAGGCAAGTTTTATTGTGTTGAAACTCTTGTGGTTTTGAACTTCAATGAAAGCAGTCACTAAAGGCACATAGTTGTCTAACAGTGTCTCCTGCATCTTTAGAAATCTCATGTTCAAATGCCGTCTTGCATCTTCCCCCCCAAATCCAAATAGTGAAAACTTCTGGTGCTGCCGTTGCTGCTGTGAATGTTAATTAACTTGGAATTCTCCCTCTTTTGATAGGAGCTGTGCAGTTTGTCTGAGTGAGTCTATTGTTCACCTCGTGTGGCTTTCCCTTACGAGCAGAGCAGCAGAACTCACTGATACCCGTGGGAGATGCAGTGCTCCTTGGTAAAGCAGATGAATCTATAGGTGCTGGGTTTGCCAGGGCTTTGTCAGCGTTATAGGTACATTACTCATTCTGCTACCTGTCCATTTCCTTAATATGCTAAAAATGTTATTCTAGAGGCTTTATTCTAAAAGGTTCCTTTATTTCTCACAATCAGCACATTCGTTTTTCTCTACTCGTTCATATCCCTGGTGTTTCTAATTAACATTTCAAAATAACTGCCTGTCTTCTGTTTTGAATAATCTGTGCTCGTCTGCATTCCAGTAGTGCAGCTCTAAAGCAGTACATGCTGTGAATACAATACGAATTAGTTTTCCCTTATTAGCTAAGAGTAAATAACTACATTGTAAGGGTTTATTTGCAAACTTTAAGTATACTTAATAACTTTATCTGACAGACCTTGAGTACTAAGAGCTGGATTAAGGAAAAGTTTTAAACTCTTCATCTGCTTACTCAGTCTAAGTATCTTTGGTTAGTTAAATACATTATACCTCTGTGTAGCTCTGTAAGTCTAGAATGACACAAGGCAAGCAGTAAGTAAATATTTCAGTCTGGGTTGTTTGTTAAAATGAGCTTCACCTAGAAAACACGCTTAATCTGCTCATTCCCTGCTCGCTTGCTCTGAAGTTACCAAATGGCACGTGAACATGAATTTCAAAGCCAAGGATACATCACTAGAAATATTTTGGTGCCTTTCCCTTCTACTTGCAATGCTGTTGTATGGCTTTAATTGTATATGGTAATTGAAATGAAGCTGTCTGGATGCAATCCAGGGAAATGTCTCTTGGTGACCCTGCTTGAGCAGGGGGGTTGAACCAGGTGATCCCCAGAGGTCCCTTCCAACCTCAGCCGTTCTGTGAATGAAGAGGTAGGGTAAAGGGCAAATTGTAGCTAAATAATTTGAAAAGAATAGAGCTTCATGAACTGATTTTTTTTTTCAAAATTTTCAGAGCCATCTAAAGAAAAGAAACTATAATTTCTTCAGGGAAATACCTCTTTAATAGGTAGTATCCTCTCTTTTAATTGAAGTTTTCTGTGTAGATGTATAAGTTAACCAAGAGAACAACAATGTAACCAGGATGTGAGGTGCAGATATACATAGACATGTTTGTCTCACATGAATTAAAATAGAAGACTGTCTACTTTTTGTAGAAGAAATCAACGGGAAAAAAGCCTCTTTTTCAAATGAGTTTTCCTGTCCATCTTTGAGTATAAAAGCATCAGTGATGTGGGAAAGACTTTCTGTAATGTAACTTATGCACTTAGTTACCTGTGAGCATCTAGCTCTTGTGCTTGGTTTGACCTTTCCTTACCAAGAGTAAGACTAGACCAGATGGTGATAGGTAGCAGGATGTTTGAGGACACTTTGCTCATTTATGGCTCCCTGCAAAATGAGGGAGATGACAGGATAGCCCCTTCATGAGAGCTGGGAAACAGGTAGTTGTCCAAAGGGACCTCACTTAGAAGCCAATGAACAGAGCTATGCAGATAATTGTGATGTGGAAGAAGTTGGTATCACCTCGTCACTGTGGCCAAGTCCTGTTAGATCTAGTTAAGCATAACACTTTTTATTTCCTGTGAGCATGACTGGCTGTTTTGCAAAATACCGCTCATACTGCAATTAAAAATGAAAACAAATTCTGGATTTGAAACGTTAAGCCTGTATATTAGTGGTTGCTTAAAAAAAGTGTTTAAAATAGAGCAGAAAAATACATTATAAAGCCACCCGTGAGGAGAACTTAACTCTTAAAATTGCCTCTAGTATTTAGGAATCTTGGTGCCCAACATACAACTTTAATAACTTGACAAAGATTAAACACAGTATTATTGATCTCTGAGCTTCAACAATACATTGAAAATAGCTCTACCAGTAAATCTTAGTAGTCAGTGGTATTCAGAATTTATTGCTTTTACTATACATTATTTTTGGATAAGCTGTCTGGCTTTCCAGAACTTGTTTGATAGCCGTCAGTAGCTTGCTGAGTTTCCCTTTGCATAGAAATAAGTTTGGACCTAACATCTGCGACCAGAATTGACTGAAATATTTGGATTTTAAATATTTTATCAAATTTTTTGAACTAACTGGTTAACTGGTACTAACTGGTGATTTGAGCTATATAGTAAGTACATGGAAGAAAAATGAGGCTTTACTTAGCTCTCTGAATCAGGTCATAATTACAGCAAGAGAAGTTAAAAAAAAAAAAAAAAGTCATGGTATTGCAGTTAGTTAGTATTTACATCAACATCTTGTTGTCTGTCTCTAAAAGATGTGATCTAGCTCAGCTGGGTGCTTGTAGGCTAGATGCAGAAATTACTGAGTTATGTGGCTGGTGCAACATAGGTCAGTCTGGATGATTGCAATTGCCTGCTATAAAGGCTCTTTGTCCAAAATGTACATTGAGCTGAATGAATTTGAAGAAGCATAAAATAGCAGTTATTAGAATTGAGATGCCAATAGATTAAATGGGTTGAGATAAGCAGATAATTGTGAAACTGTGTAATTATACTGGATGGATAAAATGAACGGCTTCATGAAACTGATGAAAAAATTGCTGGTTTCATGGAAGTGCTAAAGTAGCATTGATTTACTTATCTTTTAAAACCAGAAGTCTCAAACTTTTCACATACAAGTATTGACTGTTAGATTTGTGGAACTAGTGGACTACTTTCTTAAGTAGTCCAAATGTATGCAGCCATGTTTTGTATTACAATACGCATAATTTTAGCCACATTTCTGTTGGAAAAGTTCAGTAGCTTGGGGAATGGGAACAGCCAGAGGGATGGGGAAGGTAAGGGATGTGAAAACAGGTTCCTGAGTAGCATACAGTGAAGTGTGGATTTGCTGTGTGAACATCTGCATTTGCTGTTTTGTCAGTCGCCATTTCACCCTAGTGGACTCAAGTGGCACTTAAGACCCCGCAGATGGACAACCTTTGTGTTGGCCGTTTGCACTCTGAAGAGTTTCAGAGATAGCAATGCTTTCAAAATTGGTGTGCTATTCTCTGAGTGTAATTAAGTCAGCTGGGACTTTTTATTTTATTTAATTGCCCAGTAAGCCTATGGCTAAATCCTTAATTGTTACTAGTGTTATCCAGAGGTAGTATGTTTAAAACATATTGTTATCAATTTGGTGATGCCAGGTGACACTTACACTAGTTTCTTGATTGCATAGGGCTTGATTACAGATGTCTAGAAATGCACATGCTTTTAAATTAAATGGGCACTTGAGTATTCATCTTGTTTTTGGAATACTTGTTATTCCCCTTCATGTTCAGGTGAAACATTCTGCTAGTCTAGTTTGACAACCCTATTTTCTTGCTCAAAATATCGGTAAAGACAGCAGTAAGTAACCTAGGAAAATGCAATTTTTTGCATGGTTAGCTATTTTGAGTAATACATTTTAATCTCAGATGAATTGGAAGTTTATTTCAAAACTTAAGGGTTGTCTTTGGTAGGTGCCGTATTTCTTCAGTTTGGCTCATGCTGCTGAGCTGCTGGTCCTTGCCCCGTCCCTTTCCATGGGGCTCTGTGTGATGCAGCTCTCTGCCCAAGCAAAACCAGGCTTGTAGGAGCAGAGCCTTGATTACATGGCAAATGTCCTCAGTTGCTTGCTGTGAACCATAATCACTTTGAAATATTTCAAAACTTAGCGACTTGCTCTCAATAACTGAAAATATTTAAACAGAGAGGCCCATGAGGAAATTGAACAGAGCAAAGCAAATTGAATTGGGTTTAAGAATTCATGACCTTTCTGTCCTACATATCAAACTCATTTTTCTCAAATGGTGTTCGTACTGTGCTGCATATTAATTGCATATTGCGTATTCTTTATTCATAATATACCACTGATGATAACACAAAATTACATTTTTTAATTCCCAATGATACCTTAATTTAATGTTTCATTTACTTCTCTTCTTTAACTAATCTTCTGTCCTCTGAACAAATTTGATTAAAATCATTGCATTTATTAAAAAGAAATGGGCTAAAATATATCAGTTTGGTCCCACAAGGAGCCAGTGTTAAATTCTTTCCTGGCATTTGCTTTCTATTGCATGAGAGAGGTTAGGGGAGGAGATGGCTGATTAAAGGTTGGAATGGCCAGGATATCGAGAACTGGAAAAGGGAGGCGGGGTGGGAAGCTGCATTAGTCACTGCTGCTTCATCCTCCAGGTAATCTAGTCCCTCTTTCTCTTGTATGACACTCTAGTCATTCCAGACTTTGGAGATTTGGGATGGGATGGTGAGGAATGATTGCAGGCGACCTGTTCTGATACTCCAGTCATTACAGACTTTGGAGATTTGGGATGGGATGTGGGAGGGTGAGGAATGATTGCAGGCGACCTGTTCTGCTGCCTTTCCTAAGGCTGTTTGCCAGGAGACCTTCCTCCCTGTGTGGACATCAGCCTGGGCAGAGTCAGTGACAGGGACCTTTGGGACAGGACAGCACAGCCATGTAAACGGGCCTGCTGTGAGTCTTCCCTTCTCTCTATTCTCTCCTGATGGAAGAGGCTCTTCTCTGGTTCCAGAGCAACCAGTGAGACCTTGTTCCATGGTGGCAGGGATGAAAGCTTTCCACGTCAGGTGTTCTCCTTTTGTTATATAAATGGAATCAAGGAGCTAGTTCACCTGGAGAACATCCCAAAAAGCACTGGGTCTGTCTTGATTCTCTGCCTGCTGAAGTGAAGACTTACTGCAGTGCTGTGGAGAGGAATTGCTGCAGCTGTGAATGCAGGTCTTACCCACTTCACTGTAAAAACGGTACGTTGCAGTTCTGAAATGCTGCCGTACAAACTTGGAAAGGATGGATGCCTTGAAATGGTCCCTTCTGAGCTTTTAGAGGAGATGAGAAACACGAGGGACTGGAAGGTCCGTAAATGTGCATTGATTCCTGACTGAGATTATTTAAGCATGTGGCTAGGTTTACTGTGTCTGCACAAGGCAAAATTTGAAATTTCTGTTACTAGTTAGAAGTTAATATCTTGTAACTTATAACTTTGCACTTATCTTAGAATTTCTGCTTTGACTGAATTGTTAGTGCTGGTAATCATGTAAACTCACTGGCAGACTAGGAAGTTTTATCTGCACTCATTTGATGTTACTCATTTTTGTGTAATTAGGATGTTGTAATTGTCTTGCTTTTTGTTCTGTTAGACTGAGCTAATGATATCTTAGGATCATGGTATCATGTTATTAACTGACTGGCTAAATTGGTAGGGAGGAGCTCTCTTATTAGTTGCTTAAAATTTAAGCGTAGACCTCTGCCAAAGCTTGGATTACAAAGAAGCATTCTTCCATTGAAATATTTGCATTTATTTTTATGATTGTATTTAAGTTCTCATTGTATGACTGAATTTTAAAAAGATCATTTGCCATTCCTCTAATAATGGAGATTTTTTGGAAGAGTGAGCTGATGACACTTGATGCTGCCTGTGCTGGCCTTTCAAAGTCCTTTGCCCATTAAGTAGACCTGCTGCAATTTGTTAAACATTTAATAGTGAGAACCAGCAAGTGTCTGCCTCTGTGTTCACACGTTGCTTCTATTAATTCTAATATTGCATTTGTTTGCTTTACCTCCCCCTGTCCCCCAGGCCACCTCAGTCCTGCAATGTAGCGGTGCTAATTTTGATACCAAAATTCAGTGCAATATCTCCACAGCATGAGGCGTCCTCGAGAACGGTTTCTTGGCCACGAATGCAGCAGCTTCTCTCCTGAAGGCCAAGGCAAATCTAGCCTTCCTTTGTCAGGAAGGAGATAGTTGTGCTTGGGTGGTTTTCTCACAGGGATGAGGGCCTTTGGATGGCTCATTCTGCTGGCAAAATTAATGCTGGGCAGGATCCATTTATAACCTGCCAGGAAAATTAATGCTTTTCAGGGCCCGCTGGATGGGATTCAAGCTTTGCATGACTGTGTATGGATTTCAGCCGTGGCACTAAAGGCTCTTTCAGCTCCAACCAAGAGGCCTGGGAGCTTTTGTTGTAATTGGGTGAAGATTCCTGCCCTGGTTTTGTGCACACACACGTGTGTGTAGAAGAGCACTCTATAGAAGTTGAATCTTCAGATCTCACTTGGTAAATGGAGTCTGATTACTGTAAACGAGCTAAAAACTTTCTTAGACTCTCCTACCTATTATTTTCCTGAGGAAATAAAATGGGAATATTTACTGGGTGCTTGGAAGTGAGGAAGGTCTCTGAGAAATGACATGCTGAGGTTTCCTATTTTTAATTTTAGTACACTCTATAAATTAGCAAATGTTGGATAGAAGAATAGGCAGTGATGATGCAAGTTGATTTTTATTCATATGAGCTTACTCCTTTCTCTAGCATTTCCATAATTGCAGCTTTAATACTTGTGTGAGGAGGAACACTTCAAAAGACAGATTTACTGTTCTTGAAAACTGGTGCTCAAAAGAAATGCCACTTGGATATTGCAGCCATCCTGTAATCTAGGAAATGATGTGCCAAAGTGCTTGCTGTATTACAACAGAAAAACCTAACGGGTTTGAGATTGAAGGACTGCAATTAAGAAGTGCTACTGCTCCCTTAATATCTGAATTATAAGTAGTGGGCCTAGAGGTAAAATAGGAGGTGCTGGCAACAGGCAAAATTGGTAAAATGTATATAGCCCTGAATCTGACTGCTTGTTTTGTCACTTGCCTAGTTTTTTTTTCTTTTTCTCCTTGTCCTTTTCTGACAGCCCACTATAATTTAAGTCTTTCTATATTACTCTTTATTTCTTGTTTATTACCTTTTTCCTTCTCATTATTCTTAAGACTTTGAGTAGGAGGTCTGAGTGCGAAATGCTGTTTAGATGCTTACTAAAAGTAGTAGATTTGACACTTCAGCTCATCACTCTTTCTTTTGCAGAGCTCTTGTGGTCCAGTTTGTCAAAGGATTCTTTTTCAATTTGTGTAGCATTTTGGTTTACACATTTACCTCAAAAAAGGGTTGCAAAGCTGATAAAAACTCAGCATTGCTACCAGCAGTGAGTTAGGAAGAAGAGCCGATGTAAGCGTTTCTTTATTGGTATCCAAGCTTCTTTTCAGACTGGGCATCACTCTTTTGGGAATGACAAATAAGTTCTCATTTATGTTGTCTGCAGAAAATCGTGCATATATCAATGTTTGACAAGATCTGTTTCCAGAAATTTTTTGCAAAACTATTCCGTAAGGAAATTTGCCATGATGCTGTGAGCATAAACCCTTGGCAGTACTGGCTTTAAGACTATAAATCACCAAAGGAAAACAGCTTTTAGCAGTCATTTTTTCTCCCCACTTAGTGTTGAGTGAAACATTGGCAGTTTGTGTGGGAGAAAAAAGTACAGATACAATAATGAATTTTTTATCACCAAGTAATTGACCTAAGGATGCACCAACTTAACTGTTGTTCCAGGATGAGCTGTTGGTGAAGGCAAAATACTGTCTCACAGGCATTTCTCTTGCAGAATCTCGATTATTTGTCAAGGAGACAAAAACTTATAGATAACCTTTGCAATATTAAATTTGACAGCATCTTAAGACATTGGAAATAGCGTTTTTTGGAATAACGTTTTCATGAAGTGATAATTATATGTTCTCAAATTTAGTAATTTACCTTTAAAATTAGATGGGCATAACTTCCTGATTTTCATTCACATATTCAGTTTGAAAACACTAAAAAAGATATTAGAACTTTAGGAATTTTAGGCACCTGTTTTTCTCAGAAAACTGCAATGAGACCTGCCTAAGTTTGCCTGTCAGACCATTGGAAAACCCACATTTTCTAGATGTGTGCTTAGTTCCTGATGGACAGTGATGCTTCAGTATGTGTTAAACTACCATCAGGAGGCTTCTACTTGGGGAGCTGGCCTCAACTATGCTTCAGTGCCAAGATTCCTTATGTAATACATTTGTCCAAAATAAATCTGGTATCAGTTACGATGAGGGGCAGAAGAGTGATGGAAGTGAGGTTGGGAAGGCTGTTGTACTGCTATATGGTAATAAATAGAGCGGAGTTTAAATCTCTTCTAGTTTGCATAATGGGTAATAGAACTAGATCAACACCTGTACATCAAATGAAGTTCTCTAGTTTCTCTCAAATATGGTTTGTTTCATAGTTATTAAAATAGGATTTTAAGCATTTTTATTTGAGTTTCAAGTAATTGTCAAGAGTTTCCAGGAGAACATGCACTTTCCTGATGACAGCCATTTGGTATTAATATCCATGTTGTTTTTCAGTGCTTTTTTCTTTTTTTCTTCAGAGTAAATGCCAGTAAATGAATACCACTTATTTCCATTTGTTATTAGGAGAAATGGAATTTGAAGGCTGTGTTTTTGTGTATAATTCCTTAAATGGAACATATACATTCAGCAGTGCTTTCCTGGGTAAGCACCAGTGGGAGAAAATCTTTTTGGAGGACTTTTCCTCTGTTAATTAGTACGTGCTTGCTTAAAGATGATAAACAATAGCCTTTCTGATGGGGTTAGAAACATCCAGACCAAAGCTCTTCTGTTATAGAACAGATGTTTAGCAGTGTAACTTGCGTAATTTGACATATTGATGCCTGAATTACTAGCTAATAATCTGGAGTTCATGCAGGGGTTTGTTTGATGGGTCTTTCAGAAGACATGA
The DNA here is from genome assembly GCF_000705375.1 of Tinamus guttatus. The sequence continues at coordinate 30,506 of NW_010581324.1, forward strand.
AGATGGGTAGAGACCCCTTTTTAAGATGTAAAAGACTGAGCAGGAAGAAGGATAATGTAGTTGTTAAAACACGAGGAAAAATGTAGAAATAACACTTTAACCACGCTGCTTTGTAGCAAGTTTTCATTCCACTGCCACTGTATTGCAGGAAACCGTACGCCTGCTGTCTGGGCCGACAGTGTGGAGATGTATGGGGATGTCGCCATGCACCACTCTGCTGGTCCCTTATCTAGTCTAGTGTGACAAATAATTCTGCTCAGCTTGTCAGCGCTGACAGCTGAGACTTTTTGCTTAGATGCCTCGACAGTGCTTGTGTGAAGCAGCCGGGGCCGTACACTCCGTTAAGTTTTTGTAGAATGAACTGCCTGCTGCCGACAGCGTCGGCGCTGGAGCTGTGATCCCGGCGTCTGTGGGACACGGGGCTGCGGAGGTGGGAGCCATGGAGCTCCCAGGAACCAGCCACGGCGCCGTGCAGAGGGACAGCGACCCCGTTCCTAGGATTCCAAAATGGAAACAGGTGGAAAAGTCATGACAAATTGTGGCGCGTGAGGAATGGGCAGGTACAAATAAGGTGGCGCAGAGGGGCAGCGACCCCGTTCCTAGGGTTCTGAAATGGAAACGGGGAAAAGTCATGACAAATTGGGACGCGCGAGGAATGGGCAGGTACAAATAAGGTGGGGACGCTGGGGAGGGTGTATGTGCCACTTCAATCTCACGAGGCCACTCCTATGAGCACCACCTGGATCATAGTAGGTATATTAGAAAATACAGTGGTTTTTAAAGGACACTGCTCAGTTTTATGGGAGGGAAATTCTGTTAGTTACATCTGTAAATATAAGTGTGTCTATTTACGGACACACTTAAAATTAATAAAAAGAATTGAAAGTCTGTTAATAACTTTTTTTGTTAAATATGTAGATAGAAGATTGCAGAATGAAGTGTCCTTCCTTTATATCTTTGCAGGCCTGAATGACAGTGCTGTTGAGCTTATCTTTGTGTGTATGTTTTATATATATGTAAAATATATCCTTACATGTACTGCTGCAAGCTGTACTTCACTCAAACCAACTACAGTGTCTTTATTTCTATGTCCTCATGTGCTATTCCAAAAAGGTCTTTCCGTATCTGCATCAAAAAAGTTATTTTTAGAGCTATCATTTAGCTGTATGTTTTCATTCTGTGTTAAAACTTGGCATGAAATTTCATCCTGTAGGAGAATATGTAATTTTCATATGACGTCCCATATAACACTCTTTTCCCCTCCTCTTCAGTGCTGGCCAAACGTGGAGATGTGCGGTACAGTATGTGGACTTAACAGCAGGCATCTTAGGCTACATGTGTGTGTTGGCATTTCTAAAACTCTTGAAGAGATGGAACCAATTTATTTAATACACTGTGTTTGGAAAAAGCACATAGTGGATATGAAAAGAGCAGCTCTGGAGGCTCTGAAAGACTAGGGAGCCACAGGCCTGTAAATAGCTGAGCATGTGGAAATGTGCACTGGAAAGGATGAATTGAGCAAATGAAGGTGGAATTATAACCAGATAAGATCAGCAGAAGGACTGGCATTGAGCTTGAACCTGGTTCCTCAAAGCCTGTCGGTGGTTTAAAAAATGGAAATGGAGCTTTATTGGTGAAGGTATACATGCAGTTTTGCAGCCTGGCTATGTGATAGTGGCATAGTGATAATGTGATCCTACTTTCTGATATACTGATGGCACTAGCTTGAGCAATAGTAAAATCACGTGTAAACTGTGTCCGTAGTTCAGGATAGGCTTAGGTCTGGGTCCACACGGAAACGTGAGCGCTAGAAAGTGCCTGTCACCGAGGGCAGTTTGTTTGGGACACGAGTCTTCAAGATGGGACTGGAAAAGCAGAGGGCCCTGGCTGGGTCCCTGTCTCTGCCCTACCCCTCTGTGTATTAATTTGTAGCCAATTATCTTTATGTGCTCAGTGCCCTCTGTCTTGTGCTGGCTTTAAAAGCGTGTGTTTGTATGGATGAGGGATTTTGATCATCATCTTTCTGTGGAAGCAACTTTTGATGTCAGATTATCAAAAAAACCTTCTTGTGTTCATGCTGAGATACTTTGTCAACATCATCAGCAAACGAATATTTTCATAATGAGCCCTAATAATGGGAATACCTTACCTGTAAACTATGCAATATGCAGGCGTGTATATCACTAATTAGAACGGGGGTTAGAAAGAGATGTTTTTGGACTTTGATTTCAAGCCATGTAATGAAAGGATTTGAACTTCTTTTGGCAAGGAATGATCTGCAACAGTAGTATATTCTGAGCTTCACAACAATGGTGTTTAAAAAGAGCTTCATTGTAAATTGGAAGCAGTGCCTTTCTATTGAGTGTATAATTGGACTGCTTCAAAATAATTATTTTCTTGATTGTATTCTTAGACTGCCATTTTTGGGTTTTATTTCTTACCGTTTATGGACTGATTTTTTGAAAGCAAGAGGTTTATCACCTATTTATCCAGACTTATGAAGTGCAATTGAATTTTTAATTTTCAAGATATTGGCTATTGGAAATCTAATAATGAGTTGAACATTAGTTTCTTTTTTTTAAAAAAAAAAACCCTTAAACCCCCAGACAGCCCCCGGTCTTTTTTTTTTTTTTTTCCAAGTTACCTCCTTTCTCTGTGTAAGTACGCTTCTTTTGCCCATCACATGTTAGAGATGAAACAGAAGATAAAGGACAGATCTGCTAAGCCCTGATCTTGAAGCAGCAAGGCCTCAGTGGTCAAAGCAAGAAAGCCAGTGCACATGACTCAGTACAGCCTACATGAGATATTCAGAAATTATAACCTGTGTCCCAAGGAAATCATGAGATTGCAATGCAAGGCCTAGTATGTGTATATCATCTGAGATATTCTTTTCAGTTTTTCTTATTTAAAGTGGTCTGTTCTTTTTGCAGTCACAAGTCTGCAATATGAAAGCACTACATAAAATCAAATGACTCCTTGAAATGGAATTGTAAGGAAAAACGACCCATTATAGTGACACAATTGCTGAAATAGTTGGAAGTTGATGACTTTTGCCATTTGGTATGATTTGTCCTTAAAACAAGAAAACAAACCAACAAAATCTTCGAAGAATGCAGCAGTTGCTTAACAGACAAGGCTTAAATTTAGAAAAGTGTTTTTCTTTTAATTGGCTGCCTCTCTGTAACTTCAGTCTCATAAATTAACTGTTCTTAAGTACTAATGACCTGGGAAAGGCATATGTTGTATCCAGCTGTTAAATGTTTTTTTAATGCTTCCTTTTTTATACTGACAGTTAATTCCAGGGTACTGCCTGAAACCATTTGTGGAAGGGGGAGAAGGAGGGCAGGTTCCTAATGCTGTCCTGGAATGAGGAGTGCTGTCCTGAGCAAGAGCACTGACAGGATGCAGAGGAAGGATGGGTGTGTAATACTAGAACGGGTTACAAAACCAGCAACCACTACCTCTAGCTTAGAGCCCCGCGATGGGAGTGTTGCAGATGCTGGTCCCGGCCTGCCCTGCCGCTTGGCCGGGTGGCCCAGCACCGTTTTCCCTGGATTTGACCTGGGGATCCCTGCTCTGCCTCACGGGAGTCAGAGCGTCTGCCAGGGCTGGCGTCCCCTCACAGCCCGTGCCCGGTGACAGCAGCTAGGGCACTGTCTCTGCTCTGGCTTCAGGCGTTTCTCTGAATTAGGTCCTTGCTCTTCACCCAGGCGTCGAGCGCTCAGGCACTTCACTGTCTTCCAAATCTCGTAGGAGACTCTTGGCACTTGGTTATGCTGCCTTTCTCCTACACAGAAGAGGTTTTGGTTTTGTTTGTTGTTTTCTATAATACTATATTTTAGAGGTCAGGAATATGAGATTAAATAGTTTTATTGACAGCAACGTTGCTGTTAAATGATGTCGAGTGTGGATTGGTGCTATGCTCCATGGGCCAAGTTTTCCTTCCTTCTTCACATGTCCATATGTGGTTCAAACCAAAATATGGAGCTACTGGAAACCTCTGGAAGTTTGGCAGCTGGTGAAGGTCTAAGATGTCTCCTGTTTTAAGTGCTGGGCAGAGAAGGGATGTGATTTGAAATGGACTTTGTTGCCCAGGAAGAAACGCACCACACATCTCTGCACTCACCTGTGGAAACAGAAGCAGTAGAAGGAGGACGCAAGATCACTTGCCAGAGGTTTAGAAATGTTATCCCATGAATGAGCCACTTGTTGGGCCTTCTCATACAAAGAATTTAATCTTTAAAGGGAGACATTCATTAGGATTGCGACCAGATTCTCATGCAAGTCAATGAGGGTGGAACAAAACTTGGCCAGTGGGAATTCATGGGAATGCTTGTATATATTTGTAAACATTATAGTAACATGAGCGGAGCAGTAATGGAACACAGTTGCCAACTACCAAGAACCGTGATCCATCTGATGTGCATTGACAGGGCCTCTGTTAATGGCCGTCCCCTGGGGTATGCAGGAGACATCTGTGGGATCGTATAGGGGATGTCCTATGCAATAAATGTGCTCACTGCAAAATGACATTTATCATTAAACTGATGCTTCTTATTTCTTCCTACAGAGATGAAAAAGCAAAAAGGGATTTTATTGAAATCATAACAGAATTATTAAAAGAAATCGGAAGGCTCAGTCTGAATGGGTGCTCTTTGCATTTAGACGCTTTCATTCTTTGTTTTGTTACCTTGTAGACTGAAAAGCAAGGAAAAGGAGGAGAGGAGGGGGGAAAAAAAAAGCAACCTGTGTGTTCTTAAGCTGACTCTGACAGATTGCAGGCACAGCAAGGATTAAATAAGTTTATATCATTGGATATTGCTTTTATAACTGTCTTAACCTTCCTGCACAAGCTGTGCCACTAATAAATACCCAGGTATGTTTTTAGACTGCGTTAATCTTACTGGCTTTTTCCACCATATTGTACATTTGATGTTTTGTAATTTATGGTGTACTTGTCGATTCTTTTCTATGTTGCTCCCATCTGTGTCAGGAAACAGTCCTAAAATGATTTATTTCTACTGCATATGGAAGTCCTTCATGGAGAAGGATTATATGAGGGTTTTAGTGCTGACTTCATTAGCTGTGATTCTGCTGTCTTTCAAATCCTAACGTTAGATAATTTGAGCTTTGTAACTCCAATGAGTGCAAAAACAAGTAAGTTTTATCATATAATTCTTATTGCATGAGAAAAAAAAATCTCAGAACGTGTATATTTATAGTTTTGTACCACGGGGAGCACTGGGAGTGAATGCTGTGTCAAATATTTAGCTGTCCCTTCCGGACGGTGTTGTATGCAGTGAGAAACAAATGCAGCTAGAACAGTCCAGGAGTTCTTATCACGCTATGCATCTCATCCAGGGAGAGAAAATCTGGTTTTTATTTTTAGGGTGCTGAAAGGAGAATGGAGACTACATGTTACAGAAATATATATATTTTTTTCCTTCCTGTAAAAGGTCGCTGTTTTCTCAGCTGTTTTTTCTTCCCTTTTTCTCTACCCCTGCGAAGTTGGAGCTGTCATTAGAAGCTCAAAGGTTAATGGTAGGACAGTTCTTTATTTGTCACTCTTGGAAAAAGATGTAGAAAAAAAGCAGAGCAGAGACCTGGGACCTCTGAAGGATCCTTGTAGATGGAAATGTTCCACTTTGCCTTGAATTGAGGAAAAATATTGGTGTTTGAAAATAGGAAGCAATTAACTTTTGGATAACCCGGGCATAATGACCAAGGTTGCATTTAAACTGCAGTTAATACTTATATGTTTACTAGCAGTATTATTTAATTCATAATACAGGAGCTGATTTCTGTCACTAAAGCCACCAGACCCCTGAGACACTCTGGTAATCTCACCAGGAAATGCAGATGCAGTGATCAGGTTGTACAGGTCCGAGCAGTTGTTTCTCCAGGCTGCGTGTGGGCACTTGCACAGTTGGCAGGAATACTAGCAATGGTTGTCAGGCCTGAATCCAACAGGGTATGCATTATATTCCAAGCTTCCCCATTAATTGGAGTAACTTGGCTTCTTGCAGCACTGCAGGCATTTTAGCTCACGACTTGTTCGAAGAAATGTGAAAGAACAGAAGGGGGCTGACCCATAGATCAATTTTTCTGTAACTTTCCTTGAACTTAGGTCAAAGTGCTGCTGGGATGGCCGTGCTGCAGGCTGAAATCATGTTGTTACTGTCAGTATTGGGCTTCCCGTCCACCTCGTCTTGTGGCTCAGTTATTTCTTGGTGGTTTAGTTATTGTGGATACAGCATGGATTCACCAGGGCAATCCCTGTAGTTGATGGTAAGACTATTCTCTTGCTTAATGTTTCCTATACTTTGTTGTAGGAATTTGGGTATTACATAATCCTTTACAATGTTATGTGCTTCCAAGATCATCATCTATAACTGGATATTACTTTTTATAACAGGTTACATATCAAAACTAACTTGATTAATTTTGACTAATCATTCTTATGAGGCTTAAAAAAAATTAATGGGTGCAGAAACAAATGGTTACAAGTTCCATCACAAGCTGACCAAGAACACAAGTTTTAGACCTGGTATCAGCTCTGCTATCCCCAGGGGACATCGTGCCCGAATCTGTTCTCAGCCTTCTTTAAAGCCATGTGGCAATCCAGTCCTTGTATTTAAGCTGGGCAAAGTCTTGTTTAATCTAGGCAGCCTTGGCTCTGCTGCTTTGAGCTCTCTGGTCTTCTGCACAGGTGTTACTAAAATAGTCCTTCTCTTTAAACTGAAGGAGAATTTTATTTGCTAATGTTTTTGCTGCTTGTTCAAATCAAAACCACAAATCTTCTTTCATAGAAGCTGCTCTTTTGTATGCACAAATCTGAACAGGAATAGCAAGCTGCATCCCATTCTAGAAACAGGCCCGGGAAAAGGGTCTCTGAAACAGTTTCAGTTCTACACTGCTTGTCAAACTGTCAAATGATAATTTACAGTAAGGTAAAATTCTCACCAGCTCCTGGAACTCAGATCTCTCCTGGTGTCGTGTTGCAAAGTTATCAGGAACCACAAAGTTAAAAAATCTTGTAGAATTTGAGTTAGAAATGTGCTATATTCCGCTGCTGAATTATAAAGGCTTGCTGTAGAATGAGGTGCAGCTCTTTATTTCCCCTGTATCAAAGGGAATTCAGAGAACTGACCTGTGTCAAAGTAATTTGTCTTAAAGCCATCAATATGATACAAATCTGAGTATCCTTGACAAAGAAAAGAAACTGTGTGTGATGTGACTGGCTTCCTTAAGAAAACTGCTGAATATTCATTGTGAAACAGTAAGAAAAGTGACTCTACCTGTTCCTGAGATTCTAAGCTTTTGGTTGCTTAAAAATAATCATCTGTAAATATTTGATCTGAATAGGGTATTGCAAACTAATGGAACAGTACTCTGCCATTCCTAGCTATTGCATTTATTCTTCATAGTTTTTGCCAATGATAAGAGTTTATAAAGCTTATAAAATTTTAGGTGCAAAAGAAAATGTTTAGACAAATATGTAAGAAGAATCAGTTCCAAGAATGCTTGAAGGTAGAACTGAGCATTGCTCAGGGAATGCCCCTCCGCTTTGTCAGCGTTGAGTATAACAGTGTGTCTGAATAAAAATAACTATTACCTCAACAGCAGTGAGTGGTTAACCTTGTTTAAATCAGTGAGGCACTTGAAGAATAAACCTATTTTTTTATATGTATACAGACCCATATTTGTATGTGTATGTATATACATATATACACATACAAGTCATATTTACAAAGGGTCTTTTCACAGCAGTTTGCCACCTGTTATGTGCACACTGGTACATATAGGTGGCAGCCCGCTCTGTATTTAATTTACTGTTTATGTGCAGTTGACACTTAAGTATCATAGAACCTATATATTTTTCAGAATGCATTTCTTTATCAAGAATATACCTTGCCTTTCATTCCTCTGCTACAGAGGGTTGCTCCATGGAGAAAAAGATGAGGGTTCATAGCACCAAGTGACAAGAGCTTTTTGTTTTAGAGCAGCTCACGTTTGAATGGGCTTCTAAGAGTCCCAGCTCGCAGTAGAGCATTACAAGAAGAAAGCTGATGACTACTGCTGCAGGTGACTCAGTATAGTTTTTAAGGAGTCTCATCTCCCTCCAGAAAAGTAAAATGTAATATGATCTATTGTCATTAACACTTATGTCAGTGCTCTGTTTAAATTAGATTTTTTTTTCCTTTGGGTATTAACTTTCCTGTTACCTCTCCTTGTAATAATTGAGTCCCCTTCACAGGGAAAGGGAGATGATCACTGTGGAATGTGTTTCAAAGATTAAAATGATTAAAAGAGAGTCCATTTGTAAAATTGGACAGTCAAAGAATATACTCGTCAAATGCTTTTGACTCTGACATGTACCGTGTTACATAAAGGTAGTTTGCTAAAAAGCAACAAGACCTGGAAGCTTTAATAGCATAGGGGGATGACCCATAGTTTCCATCTCTAATGTGCTCTAAGAGCTAGGACAAATGAGATGAAACTCTGATCTTCATGGAGTCAGTGGTTGCTTTCATGTTAGCTTGGATAAGGCACAATTTATATGTAGCTAAGTGCTCTGGCAGCAACATGTACATAATGCCAAGTGTCTTATTAAAGGAGCATTTAAGCATAAGGAAACATATCATTAAGTGTTTTCCTAAAAGGGATCCAGGCAGCCTAAGGGTTTTTTGGATGAGGTTGACAGTGAAATTTTCAAAGTTGATGAAGCGTTTTTGTGCCTAGTGATCTATGCTGCTGTAAAATGCAATCCATCTGAAGAACTTAAAAAAACAAAACAAAAAATAATGAAACTATTAGCTAAATCCTATTATTTGAAGCAATCGGTTTGTAAAATTGAGACACCGAAAGCTACCCAATATATGACTTTATAATTGTCTGTTAAAAAAGCTTCTTTTTTATTACAAAGAATTTATATTACATTCTATTACAAAGAATTCAATCTTCGTAATACTGATGTATTTAAGGTTCTGATTTTGTATATAAGATATGTAATAAACTCTATGTGGAACAGGATAATGATTTTAAAAAAATCAAGAAAATAGGATTGTAAATAGATTTTTTTTTTTGTTATTTAGACCTGGTTGTTTGTATAATAATCTGTTGGATTAAATAATATCCACAACCTGCAGATCTGTAAGTGGTGGGAATCACTGCAGTTGTGTTAGCTCGAAGAAGATGGATTTAACCTTACTTCACAACTGTGTCATGAACAGACCAATGTTGCATAGGGTTGTCAGAAGAATCAATATTGAAATACTATTGCATTGGTCACTAATATCATCAGTAGAAATCGATGCTTTCTGATGGGTGGTAATGTAAGGAGACACCTGACTCGATGAGAAGGGTGTACTGTAAAGCACAACAGAGTTTTCATTGAGAGATTGGACAATGGAGAAATATTTGGAGTACTTTAATGTGCTGTTTGAGGGTGGAGGGCCTGGGAAGGCGGGATGGAGCTGACATTTCGCAGTTACACTGTGACAGACCTTTTTTCATACATCCTCAGTTGTTGCTTAATGAAGTGTTCTAGTTTGGGCACCAGCACTGCCGTTCTGTATGTGCTGACAGCTCGTTAGGGGCATTTTGTGGTAGGTGATGGGATGGGTTTGAAAGCTCTGGCCTTAGCGGAGAGGGCGTTTGCTCCTGCTGTGTGATATAACGTATTGGTTCTGCTGCTTGCTTCAAAGCTTCAGGATTGCATCAATTTACTGTCCCGCTGGACTTGATTTTGTCTGCTTAGTCGTGCCAGGTAATGCAGATGTTAACGGTGTGATGGATTTTGGAAGCACAAGTACTTCCAGAAACAGAGTTTCCGTTGTGCCACCGAGAGCCTGAGGTGTGACAATGCATGGGCCGGGCCATCGCGGGCGTTCGGATACGGATCCATGGGGTTAGCTCGGCGCTTTCCATCTCGGCGCGGTTTGGGAGCGCGGTGCTGTGGGGATGGTGCCCCCCTCTCTGACGTTGCCGAGCGGCTCCTGAAGAGCCTCAAGGCTGGTCATGGTGGTGGGAAGTGGCTGAGGGGACCAAGGCTGGGCTGCGTTTGACCACCCGCTCCCAGGAGGAACGAGCACGTCGGGTAATTCCGCTTCTGCGTGGGCAGCAAAGCAACTGTGCGTAAATTACTTTCTGTCAGAGTGGGAAGTATTGTTATCCCATTTTCTTTAAAGAACTTAGGATGGAAAATTAATGGGGAAAAAAAATAGGCAGGAGGACATCAGAACCATTAAAAATAGCTGAAACAATGTTTGCAGGTAACTGTTGCATGCATGTTCTTCTGTAAAATTCTTTATTATATAATTCCCACAGAAGAATGCTGGAGGAAAAATTGTGTAGGGTTTTTTTTACCAAAATTATTATTGTATTTTCCTTATGAAGAAAGCACTTGCCATTCTTGATATTTTGTAGTTTAGATAAATAGTTAACGAAAAGGAAAATTACAAAAACATTGACTGTAAAAGCCCCTTATGGCACCCTGTTCTTCACTCATGTAAAACTAATGATTTAACATCTCGGCTGTGGATTTATTAATACGCAGATCTCTTTGCATTCTTACTAAAGTTGGGCGTTCTGGAAACATTGCCTTTAATTTAATTCTTCATTTCTATCCGATTCCAAGTTTCTGCTTAAGGCATGCCATTTTGCAGTCTTTCCAAAATACAATATGTATAAATATAATACACTTACATATGAATAAAATTGAATGGTCGGAATTTGTCACTTCACCTTGCTTGGCGTGGCATCTACCTGACTGTCTTTACAGCACATGGCCCCACTTGTTTCGTCTTGAGAGTTTGGCTGCTATGGAGCTGTGCTAATCACTCATGGTGACATGGCCGGATCCAAGGGCTATTCCTCAAACGTGCTCCTGGGACTGAAATGACAAGGCTGAGAACAGTTTGAGTTTTGATGTTCTAAAATTTGTTTTTACTTGAGAGAGAAGAAAAGCTAAGTTGGATCATATTCAGAGCATAAAATGTCTGTAGGAATAGAAAGATAACAAATGCTTTTACTCCTCAATTTTAATTTTATCACAAGTCCTACCATTGGAGGTGGCTGATGAGATGCTCCTGTTGCGTTGCTGGAGAAAGGCTGACTTGAATCAACTGTCGTTCTCCTGTATCTTCCCCGTGTTGCCGTTGCTGCTAATCTTGCCTGTCACTGCTTCCCCAGATGTCTCTTAAATCTCGTGGTGTTTTTCAGCCTTGCTGAAATTGAGAGCTAGACTAATACCCTTGTCCCTGTGGCGTGCTTCTGCCTGCTTGCTTCTGCTGGAGGGGAGAGGTGAGAGATGCAGACTGCTTAATGTATTTGCTTGGAGTTTCTCTCCTTGATGATTAGTGCTTGAGCCTACTCAAAGTGTGATTCCCAAATTCCCTTTAAAACAGAAGCCAGCAACTCAGGCTAAGTAGTGATTAACTGCTTCCAACTTTTCTGTGGATGGTGGAAATCTGAAGGACTTGATCTGTTACGACATGAATGTCCCCTTTCAAAACAGGCTTTATAGGAGAGTTTCCTATGCAAGATGAAGGTTATTAAAGCATATTTTTAAGAAGTGGAGAAATGATTTCAAATAACTCTTAAAGCATTTCCCATTTAGAGATGAGGATCTTATTTAATATACCTCTCGAGCTGTGTTCAGGCTTAGATGGCTGTATTGCTCTTTGGGTTAAAGGCTCGTCTATTCATTTTGCCTCCAGATGAAAAGATTGCAGTTGAACTCTGTTAAAAGATGAATTGCATGACTCTGGCATGCCAGTTAATTTTTTAGGAGAGTTTCCTGCTCTTTTCAGCTAGAGCTGAAAACTTCTTTAAAAATCCAGTTTTCACATGTTTCTTAAGATCTGTTTGTCTAAAAAAATAGATTTTCAGCATAAGACCTGAACAGAACAATTCAGCTGACTAAAGCAGAAGGACTGAAAGCTTGCAATGAAGCAAACAGACCCTTGCCCATATCATGCTTTTTTTGCCCTTCCTACCACTTTAAAGTGTTGTAATGCTGCGAACAACCGTGTGATAAACTGCAGTGTAATAAATTCAGCGGTTCAAAAAAAAAAGTGTGAGTGCACAGGGCTTATCTGCTTATGTATTAGCACAGGTTTTTGAAAGATTTGCAGGTAGGTTGCAGTAGTTGCTTTACAAATGTGTAAGGACAAGAGGGGTGGGGGAAAAGGTGCATGTTTAAAAAGCAGGCTTAGAAAGACTAGACAAGAATTACAGAAACCACAATTTATTATAAGCCCATGACTGCAGGCAAGTCCTTCTTTTTTCAGTCTCCGTTTCTATCTAAAGAAGTAGTGCTTGGAGTATAATATTTCTCTTCTACATGGTCTGATTTTTGGGAAAAAAATATGTTGAGAAATGACTCATTGTCAAGGCAGGGTTGGGAGGCGAGAAGACAACTCACGTTTTTGTGCTCTTGAGGTCAGCAGTAGTATAACATCAAAGAGCTCAAGGGTTTATTTGCTTCAGGTAGAGCAGTATTAGAAGTCAAACAAGAGGTTAATGAACTAAAATTTGAGTACTTAGGTGAAAGGAGGCACTCCTGATTTGAGATTTGCTGAGGCAACTGGTGTATTTGGGGCTAGTGAATGTTTTTCAGAATCTGTGAAGGGGACATGGGAGGCTGGGCTTTGGCGAGTGTGCCAAAGCTTCAGTGGGTGGCACATAAATGTTGGAGGGGACTTGCAGCTTTTCTGTAGTCAGCCAATTGCAGGTACCTGCAGGGATGCAGCACCTGGACCAGCCGCATTCCGGGCAGCCAAGGGCTCCGAGGGGCAGCACGAGTTGTGCCCTGCATGCAGCCAGGGTAACTGCTTGAAAACTGCACCCCTATGGAAATGCATGGGTCACATCCTGATTTTAATATATTTTTTGCTGCCAAATTTGAGTTCTTACTAAAAAAAAATGCTCAAGAAAATCAACCGTGTGCTAAGACTCATCAGTGTTCAGACTTACAAAACATGTTTTTTTTTTTTTTTCCCCCTCTAGCTGAGAATTTCCTGCATGATGCTGGTGGTTGCTTTTTTTCTTGGGGTAGGGGGAAAGGCTGTGAAATTCTGTCTTCATGCACATTGAATGGCAACTGTCCACTTTGAGTCATGGATGGATGGAACACATGCACAATGTCAGTAATGTTTTTACATGTAATTGCATCATTTGAGGTTTAGCATCTGCCTGCTTTTTAATTTGGCGAATGACAATTGATATAAATTATTATGAAAATGACAGTAATTGCAGATTGATAAATTAGAGGAAAAAAGATGCTGAAACTAATTAGATCACTTGCCTAAATCATCTCGGGTTGCAGTTGTGCTGAAACATTGCCCTTTCTCGAGTCTTGTGCAAGTTTTGTCACGTCCATGCTGCTTTTCAATATTCGGATTTCACCTCCTTATTATCTTAGCGTGCTATTTGGCCTGGACTTCCCAACTAGGAAGGAGAAAAGCTGTCACTGGTTCTTGAGCGCAGAGTAGTCGGGCAGAGCCTTTTGCATCCTGCAACAGTTATCATCACCCTTCAAAGAGCAACTTCTTTGACCTGGAGAATATTTGATAGTCAGACAAAAGCTGTAGGCTGTGCAATTTGCCTTTGCACTTGTTTGGATGGGAGGGATAGACTTCTCGATATAGAAAAATGGATAATGCCTAGGAAAGCAACCTGCTTTAGAAAGCTGGTCTCCCTTCATAATGCTTCTCTCTAGAACTATATAATAGAAAACAAAGTTTCCTCTTTCCCATGCAAGAAACGTGGTGGTTTCTCTTCTGGAAATTCTCTCTTGCTGCTTCTCAACTCAAAGCTACAGGAAAACACCTAAAATTGAGGATAAAAATGAGTCCGTCCAGGTGGATGCACCCTGTACAACTCCCGGCCTTGTTTTTCCTTCTTGTATTTAAATATCCTCCCCAACTAGTACAGAAAGCAGCACCCCCTCAGGAATCAGAACCACTTGGGAGTTTGCTCAGGAGAAAGGTCAATGAAAGCAGATCCCACAGGCTTTTTAGATGACAGCATGCTTCTCACTTATTTCCTCCTATCAGAGGACAAACAAGAAGGATTTCACAGGAATTTGGGTGTATTATTCCTGGCAAGTTTCATCTGGAATTTGTACTTCTCAGTTCCTGAGCATGTGTTCTTAAGTTCCTGTTGTACCCTGAATCCTGTCACACAAACAAGCATTGTAAATAACTGAAGATACTGCAGGTAGCAAAGAGAATTGTTTCTCTATTAATGTGTTTTTGTGGAGAGTTTTTTGCTAGCATTCAAAGACAGCCCTGAAAGAATAAATATTTAAGCTTTGCTGTGAACATTTTCTGCCAACTGTTGAGTTTATTGATGTGTTCTCTAATTTTGACTCTGAAAAGCCAGTATATTGACCTGAAAAAATTAAAGATTCCCATGTGCAAATGGGAGTGACCTCATTATTGTATCAAAGTAACTTGGTTCCTATTTAGGGCTGTTGTGTTTTCTACAAGAGCTACATTTAATGAAGGATGAGACTAATGAAAGTAGGCGAAAATCTCCATCCTAAATAGTGACGGGTTATTGTACAATAATAATCTGCATTGTAGTAAATATTACTGTGTTCAATTTGATATTAAGCTTTCAATTTCAAATTTAGACAAATAACGTTCAGGTTAGGATTTCTTCTCTGAATAGTGTGTATTAACAAAGTATGCGTGTTTGTGGCTGGCAGTTTTTGTGGACACGCTGTAAGGTTTTTGGCAGGTCTTTTAAGGTTAGACATCAGAGTTTTAAGGCATTTTCTGAACTCCTGTGGCAGATTTGTCATATTTAAGTCTGCAAAAATCAGTGCCATTACTCCAGGCTAACATAATATGTAAAAATCTGATATCTAATTTCCAAAGCAGGGCATTGAATCTGTACAATATTTTGTACGAATTAAAAAAAAAAAAAAATGCAAACAAGTTTTGTTGTTGTTGTTGTTTATCTTGGATAGAAATAGTTATAGTGAAAATTACTGGAGTTTTAATGTTTTTTTTTGAAAATAAAAGGAATTTTGTCTCTTATCCCATTAGGTTGTCTCTTTCATTCATCAAAACACCCAGTAC
Source organism: Tinamus guttatus (assembly GCF_000705375.1). The sequence continues at coordinate 45,598 of NW_010581324.1, forward strand.
TTTTAACTTTTCAGACAGTTGACAAGGTATACAGCAGTACAATGACCCTTCAAGGTCAATGTTCAAATGCTTTTTTGAGGCAGTCAAGTACTTCAGCAGCTTGATGCAGTTCCTTTATATGTAGTAGTTTGTCATTCCAAGCTACTAGAAATAAATTTGGGGGAAATAATGTATGGTGGTCCATTAACCATTATTTGTTAAATCTGATGATGTTAAATATTGTCGTAACCAAAGAGATTAGAAAGTTTGTTGCCTTTGGTATGTGTGCAGGTGAGTGTCTCTTTGCAGGGGGATCATTTTGGCGCTGCAATTCAGAAATAGAGTTGGGACGCAAACACTTCCTCTTATTTAGAAACTCTCACACTGGTTTTAAATGAGGTCCCAATGCTTGGACTACTTTTGAAATGTGTTGCTGTTGTTGTTTGAAATGGGTATGCTGTAGTAGCTTGTATTCAATACTGAAGATGGAACTAAAAACTGGAAAATCGGACCCTAAAGGATCTGCAGTTTTCCCCTTTGCATATTTTTCGCTGTTTTTTCAGGCCTTTTGAAGGAAAGGTTTGTCAGCATGGAAAGCTGTATCTCAACAGATGCAGTTTTTCAGTAAGAGGTCTGATTGCTTTACTAATGGGGCAAGTATTCTGAGAGGAGGGACCATCGGTAACCTTCTTTGTGGAAGATTTAGTATTGCTTTTCCCAGTTTGATAAGCAATATCTAGCTGGACAGGAGGTTAAAAGCCCCATTTTTATGGAGAATCTGTTTAAGACTTTTGGATACCTTTTTGGAAAGAGCTAAATTGGTAGTGTGTTCTGATTTCTGATACGGCCTGCATCCCTTGAAAACTGCAATAATAATTATGTGCTATTTGATGGCTTCTTTAATTCCTTGTTACTAAACAGAATAATTCAGCTGTGCTTTCAATGGGAGAACAAACGTACCAAGCTTAGCAACAGGTTGGAAGACCTGACCTTTGCAGCAGCTGGGCAACAAATTCCTGCAAAAGCATTGCTGGTTTTATTCAGTCCCTCCTGAATTGTTTTCATGAATTATTTTTATTCCCAGTAAATTATATATAAACCAGAGGACAGCAAGCACTTGTGTAAAGAGTGCTAGGATCATTCGCCTTTGATCGCATAGTGTCTTGTTGATGAGAGCCTGATGCTTCAAAGCACTACACGTCCTCTCCTCCTTGTGCAGGAGGAGGCTTATTAGCCCTCCCTAGGATCAGGGACTGCAAGAGAACATTGCAACTGAACATTGCTTACTGCTAAATAATAACACTTCTGTTGTTCGTTTAGAGCATAAAAAAATCTAATTTTGTTTAGTGTGATGATTGAAAAAAGCCCTTTATGGAAGAGGAGGAAGAGAGTGCAAGGGGGAGCTATTCCACGCAGTAAGCACGACCTAAAGCTCTGAAGTGGAAAACATAGATGGGAGAGAGGTGCTAGGTTGTCCACTGCCCTCAGCTAAGCATTAACATGGAGCAATAGCAAATGTCTGTCACAGGCACTGAAAATTAATGACTGCTTAAAAAAAAAAAAAGTGCTCTTGAGAAATTAGGACCTTTTTAACCATTTCAGTAATTTAGGCAACTTACAAATAAACTAGATGAAACTTCTTGGATATTAAAACTCATTGCTTTTAATATTTCTGTTCTGGTTGATCTCTTTTCTCCCAAGCCCTTTCTCCCCATCTGTAAAACACAGAATGGTGGTCTTAGAATGAAAAATCTCTTAATTGCATCAGTAGACAGACAGAATTGGGCTCACCAGCAGCAATCATGAAAACCTGGAAAGCAGGAAAGCAGTTTGTGATAGGCTCTAGGAACTGTTGACAAGGTTCAGCATCTCCAAGTCAGGTTTTTGCTAAAACCTTCTGAAAAATCATTCCTGGAGTTTCCTACCTTCAGAATGGTTGTATTCAAGGGCACTTGTGGATAAATATCAGGACTGTAAGTTATGCAAGGATTGCTGTAGCAAATACCATAAATACACAAAAGTACACGCTCGGAGCTCTGAGGAAAACCTTTTTTTTTGTTATCTGTGTTGATGAAACACCTTAGTGAAGCACCTTGAATTGCCTATTAACAAAAGATTAAAGATGTTTTATTCATAGTGACAGGTCAGCTTGTAAACATGGGTTTGCTATTCTGTTTTATCTTGTTTATTTTGCATCTACACTAATCTATATCTGCTTGCTATAAGCTGACAGCTTTTAGGAAATCATCCATGTAAATTGGACTGTTTTGAATTATTTTGGTAGGGTGACTTCTGGGACGTCAGTTTTGGGAAGTGTGAGGTGCCAGCAAGTTGAAGCAACAATGGTGGCAATGAGTATGATGGCTGTTCTTCCTCTTTTGATGTATTATGTAAAGTGTGGGGAAGTGAATCAACTGTAGAGTAAATAACTAGGGTGTTTTAGCTCAGACAGGACAGATACGTGTCCCTGTTTTTATGGAAGCTGTGCCCAGTTGCTCACTGCAACCTTGCTCACTGTGTAAGTGAAGGTCAGTGGTTTTTTGGGGTTGGTTAAGGGATGGAGGTGCAGCCCTACCCTAGGTGCTTTCAGCTGTGGGTACAACGCAAGGACTCTTTAAAGCCCGGGGTCCTGTGCCTGGCCTGGGCTCTGCTCTTGTGTACTTACATGAGTTAAACATGAGCTGAACTATACACCTGGAGTTCAACCTATACAAGCTATAGTTGGTTAAGTTACATAGGTGATAAACCCTGCAGATACCTGCTGAATACCATCGTTTATTAAAAGAAAAGGTGGGGGGGAAGGAGGGGGAAAGGAGGAAAAAAAAAAGGAAAAAGAGGCCTAGTCTCTGCTGCTTTTCATTTTGAAATAAGAAAATGATCTTGGCATGGGGCATTTCCTAGGGATTACTGATGGCCTGGGGTTAATGGCCCTTGCCCACGCCGTGGTCCATGAAGCCCTGCTGGTCATCAATGTGCAGGACATGCCCCGTGCCAAGCGCGTTATTGTTGCGTTGGGGTTCTCGGAGCGCCGGCTTTGGGACCCACGCGGCTCTAATGCGCCGGAGCCCGCTGGGTCTCCTCGCACCCCAGCTTATCCACAGCCTCCAAACGTTTCCCTTAATGGAAAGTGCTGGCATCGCTTCAGGTCCTTTAAAAGTGTTTCCCTGAGCAGCCACCGTGCTCATGCTGAACTTTGTATGGAGTAAATAAGTTCTGCCTGGCTTTGGGAAGAGTTTATCCCTGTGCCCTTCGGCACGGCCTGGGACAAGGAGCGCGGGGACAGTCCTGGCGGGCAGGTCCTGTGCGCTCTGCTGCAAGGTGGGTCTGCTGCGAGCTGCTCCTTTCAGCTCAGATCATTGCTATTTTGAAGACATACTTGCTTTTGAGGAGAAGGTGTTACGAGTAGAAGGAACGTACTGAGATCTTTTCCTTTCTTCCCTGACAGTCTGTAAAATGTAGGTTTTTTGATGAGAGCTTTGCTTAGCTCTGTGCACGTTTGTGCTCAGGACACACAACAGGCTTCAAAGACTCTGCCTAATAAGTTAATGGAGCTGTGCTGAAATCAGTTTAGGGTTTGAATGCAAAATTTGGGGAAAAGGAACACTCCTTTTTTAGCTAGCTTTGTGGTCGGTGTAGTTTGTAGCTTTGAAATGGCATTTCATGACTCATGTTTCATTACAAAATAACCACCAGTCATCTATTTATTGTCAAAAATTTCTAATAAGATTGTACTGGAAGTAACACAAATACTGGACTAGAGCAGGGCTGCACATGTACTGGAGCTCATGTGGCAAGTAGTAAATGTGGTTTTGAGGTATTCAGATTAAAAATTGCCCTGTCCATTCATCTAACATCTTGCATGACTTTTATTTCTGTGAACAAAGGAAAGTCAACATTTTGTCCCTTTTTTCCTTTGCTGCTTAAATGCCTTTTTCTTGCTCTTTTCTTCCTTTCTCTCTGCCTTGGTCTTAGGTCTGTAATGTCCCTTGCTCCTTCCCTCAGAAGCTCTGGAAATTGGCAGTCTTTGCTGTACTCTCCTCCAGTTTCAGATGTAACATGCTGTGAAGCTGCTTTGGGTCAACAAGAAACCTTCATAACAGGCATTTCAGATCCTGGAAATGTCGTAGCGCGGGCGGGTTTTGAAGGCAGCAGAAAGCTCGGCAGCCTGTCACGTCCGCATAGACCTTTTGATGGATTTAGCGGGATTTCAGCAAAGAGAGGGAGACACCTTTTACAAGGACAAAAGGTCTTCGATTAGGTCTTCATGAAAACTTTTACAGATCGTCTAATTCAGTGTGGGATTTGGAATATTTGAGAGTAAAAGTGTATTTGCTGACCACTCCTCCTGCCTGCAGGTGAAAGCTTTTTCCAGGGATCTCAAAGGAAACTCTCTGAAACCACTTACTCTACTCAGTGAATAGGAATTGTCAGTCTGAACTATTATAAAATGTGGTACAACGAAAAAAAAGCTTACTAATACTTCATAAGTAAATGGCACTGTTACAGCTGCCTAGGTTGTATTTTTATACCAGCTGGAATGGTGATTTCTGCTCTATCAGTAAGAAATGATAAATCTACTCCTGCAATAAGGAAGAGCAGGTCCTCCAGACAGACTCATTACCTGCCATTTATTTGCTTTCTGTGCACTTGTAAAGAACAGATATGTAGTTGTTGCCATTTCCAGTGAACATCACTGAGTGTCTGAGAGTATGTAGGGAAGTCATTTTTTTGCGTGGACTAGAGACTGTTTGTGAAAGAAGAGAAAAAGTGACAAGCAGGGGAAGAGTGATGAGGCTGGCTTTTTATGTATTTAAGAAGATAAAATGAAGGGGAAAAACTTCATTTTGTTAGGAAGCTGTGCCCATATTAAACAAATTTTTATTTTATTTTACTGCTGGTCTGGTAAGTTCACCTTACACTGTGGCAAGAGCGGGAGATAATTGTATATTTATAGGTGAAATGTGGTATACGGCAGCATTTTTACCTAAATTTGGGTGACTAAATTTTCACCAAACTATCCTGACAGCATCAGTGGGCTCAGGGGCATCACAGTTAGCCCAAGTGCTCCACCATTCCCAGTCAGGTGGAGTTAATAGGAATTTTGGTGTAATCTGCTGCAGAAGGCCCTGAGCACAGAGACGCGGTGCACAGGGAGCTGTGCAGCCTGCAGGCCGGCTGGTTTTGCTGCTGCTTGTGCAGCTGCTGTAACTTTGCAAAGTCCTTTTAATGCATCAGCATTCCCCTGGCTGCTTATCTAGATCGAAATAATTTCCTGAAATACATACAGTGATAAACCAGACTCTGCGCCCGTATTTGAGATATGTTTATAACAAACTCTTCAAAGTCTTAAAACTGTTTATTTTTGTAAAGTGCAATTCTCAAATATTGTTTATGTTGCTAGATATGCCTGAATGTTTTATGTTGTTAGACTTTAGATGTGAAAACAAATAGCTGCTTGTTTTTTGCCCTTTGTGTGCTTTTCCCATCACAGGTTTTCAAGTGCTTACCAACCTTACAGTTTTTCATCTACAACATAAGGCTTAAGACTTCTGCATGATACTTACGTGAGGTTGGGGTTGGTGCTGTTCTTACTAGATGGTTAGAAAACCCATAAAAAACTAATTTAGTATTACTTAAAGATCGTAGTGTGAACTGTGGATAATATTTCATTTAAACTGAATCTTTTAAGCTTTTCTAGAGTGTTTTTTGTTGAAGCTAGAACCATTAAGACCATAGTCAGACTGAGCTGGTTGGAATTTTCTGATGTGCACAACAGAATGCTGATTTTTATGATTATTATATATTGCACTACATTTATAGAGCTATTGTGGCTTTGTATCTCTTTGCAGAGATCATGCAAATTTTTACCTTGTTGTAATGTTTTTCCTAATTCTTCTAATGCTTACAGAGCACGCAGAGCCCTATATGTACATCAACTGTAAAGTCAGAGCATGGCTCATGTAGAAGTTTTGTTAGATTAGGATCATGACCATAATTCAGTTACTGTATGCAGTACTAATTTATTCCAAATAAAAGTTACTTTAATTACCTTTGTTTTTTTGGTAATGGGTATTACTAGTTAGTTGTTTCTTGGCTAATTTTACCCACTATTTTAACATTTTTCACCTGCCAAACACTTCATCATCTTTTGTCAACAAAAAGACGGCGGCTGTGATACTAGCTTATTAACTGCGGAAAAATAAGCCACTGTAAATAACACTTTTAAAAACTTGCTAGCCAGATAGTTCTCTGTACAAGTGTGTGTTACTTAGTTTTGTTGGCTTCAGCAGAAATTTATCATTCCCTTTGAAATGTGGAACATCTTAGAGGGGGGAAAAAAGACTCTTAGTATTTGCAAACCCCATGATACCAGGAGAACCTGGTTTGCAGTCATAGAGAAGCAGCCAGGCCCAAGGGACATCACTACTGGACTAAAAAAAATGTTTGCCAATCAGCAATATATAATGAATAATGAACAATATTTGTCATCTCCTTGAAAGTGGGGCATTGCAATGCAAATGGGACAGCTGTTATTCTTTAATTGCAGCTGGATTAGTAAAATGTATTTTTTACAGCCCATTTGCAATATACCACGGGGGAATATGTTTTATTACCACTTTGGGTGTCTTTTATTTAATAAATTTGTGCTTTTTGAGCATAAGTGTTTGGCTTCAAATCCCAGATACAAGTTTATTAAAAACTGTAATAGTTCTTGGAGACTATAAAATTAAATGTAGCGCACAAAATGTGCATTTCCAGCACTTGAATTTAAAATCATTCTTTACTTGCCTAATTTAGATATTTCCAAAACTAGAAAGTATAGAATTTAAATAATTATTAAATATTTAACCAACAGACATATAACACTATTTCAAAGAGGTGATTTTTTAAAATCTGAATTAGATTGTTAGTCATTATGGATTCAGAATTACAGTGTTTAGGAAGTATTTTTAAGCACTAATTTTTCAAATTTGAGCACTGTTTATGCAGAGCAGTAGCACTGTGGTGCAGCAGAACTAAGAGTCAAAACCAGAGACTTGAGATATGTAGTAGTTAAATGGTCTGATTTGCAAAATAAGTCTACCCTAGCTAGCTGCTGGCCAGCTGCTCTTTGCCTTGCTGTTTCTGCTGTTCTTGAGGCAATCCAAGCAGATAGATTTGGGAAATGTTAGTGCTTTGGACTTCCAAGAATTGAGCTGGTTGTTTCTTTGCCATTTTGTTTTGAATTTTGTCATTTAAACATGGTACCTGCAGGTTTCTGGGGTTTCCCTTTGTGCCTTTCACAGCAGCACTTCTGCATCATTTAATAAGTGACACTACTTAACCGTGTCTGCCTTAGCACTGATATGGGAAAACAGTTTAGCTGTAGTGTTTAGCCATATTTTAGGTTGAATACAAGACTGTTACTTGCTCATCCTTTTTAGATTTTACTTTGGAAAGTAAAATGGGGCGCAGCTGGAAGCAGAGGTTTGTCTGTGAGGAGTGAATCAACTCCCTTCCACTGTTTATTTCAGTCTTGTCCAAAATAATGACTCTCAGGATGGAGGATTAACGGAATATGCAGCGTTTTTACAGATGAGCGTGCAGTTTAAGACAAGGCTCTAAGGTGAGGAAGGAGAAGCTCAGGGAGAGCTTAGTTTAAACAAACACCAAGTGCAATACATCTGTGTCACCCTCTGATTAATCCTCTTAGCTCTGAGCACTGTGTGGATGGGAGGGATAAAAGATGAACCTAGCCCTCAGTTAAGGAGGAATTTGCTTGTCTGAGGTTAAGAGCAGTAAAATGGCCTGTGGTAAATTTGTCTTACTACTGCTGTATCTGTTCGAAGGTTTGTGCAATGTATGTGTGCAGGTGACCCTGCGTGTGCAGGGGGATGGACTAGACCATCTCTAGAGGTCCTTTCCCAACCTTGATTCTATGAAGTCTGTGTGGATCCTGTGGAAGAGTCTGAGCCATGGCTGAAGCTAGGCTTGCTGTGAGGCATCTGGACATGGGACTTGCTAGGTACTTAAACAAAAGACTCTAGTAGGGCCTTTTAAATCAGATGCAGTGATATATGTGTGTGCTATGGATGGAGTAATGTGCCAGTAGAAATGTTACTGGAGGATGTCCTGTGAATTAATATTTTCTAGAGCATTAGGGAATTCTCACACGTCTCCATAAGCATCCCATCACCTGCAGGAGAACTTTAAAAGGTAGATAGTCTGTTAAGCTGCTAACCTATGTTTTTGCCTTTTGCAGGTTCTCCCTTCTCCTGTCCCTTATTTTCAGAGGGCTGTGAAGAATGAGGGGAGTAATTTCAAGCAGAGAAGTTACTTGGGTTTGCTTGTGGTATTAGCAGCCAAGTTTCTAAGTTTTTTGAGGCACCAAAGAAAGTCTGTGAATATTTTTATTAAGTATCATTCTGTCTCCACGTTTTATTAAGTGTTCATGGCTGTGGCGTTACAAATGCATTAGGAATACAAAGATGCTTAAGAGCCGTTAAGGCGGTCTGTGTTTTTAATGTCATGTCAAGACAGACTCCGTGCCACTGTGTCCAGTTGGGCCATGCAAAGAGGCCTTGCAGGGCTGAACTCCTGTGCCAAGGATTATTTTGCAATGTGAGCCACCTTCTGTATTTGAAGGGGTCTTGTTGCTTGGCTTGGGTTATTTTAAAATGCCTGGGCCTTCATCCACTTGAAATATTTGAAGTAGTTTTGCCCGGCTGCTATTTGGGCCTGCTAAACTGGAGTGTGAAATCTTGGTTGTTTAATTCAGTTTGGTTGTGAGTATCTGTGGACCTTAAACATATTCGTTGAGGAGAAATAAATGCATACTTCATTATATTTATTTTATATATAGGAACACACATGTTTTTAACAAACATAAAACACACTTGCTAGGAAAGGATGTGCATGACCTGGCATCAAGCTTTCTTACTAATGCATTTTATGGGGCAGTTGCTTGCACTTCTGTCAATGTTGTATGTGAACAAGGTTTCAGTAATATCCCACTATCAGTAGAGTATGCTATAATAGTAAAGCTGACATGAAGATTGTATTCAGGAAACAATTTGATCACAACTAAGTTAGGAGGAAAAAAGTACAATTCTGACTATTAAATAAATCTAATCTGATTCTTGTTTAAAACACATGTGGAAGGAAATGGAAGTCTTCAGGAAGTATAAAATGCAGTTAGCCAGTAATAGCATTTAGTCACTTGCTAATACTGTGTGTGACTTGTAATTATTCTTGTAATTTGTCATTCTTTAACACAATCAAATCTAATTGTCCAGAAAATTTTTCTTGGATCATCATAGTCTATGGCTGTTTTTACTGTTGTTGTTCCAGCTTCCTTTTTCATCACCCTAACCTTTCATGCTTCATTAAGTCTTAAATTAGACTTTGATAATAAGCCTATTTTATTAAGACTGTCGAAGGAAAAATGTACGCACCAAAGTTAAAGGGGAGACTCCAACATGTTTTCCTGTGCGTAGCAATTCCGCGAGTTATCTAAAGCAGGAATCCTTTATTTGCAATTAAATACTCCTAATTTTAATATCATGCCTAATAAATGTCAAGTGCAAGAAGAGCCCTAATGTTCCAGTGAATGTGCTTGGATAGTTTTTAGGGTGAAAATGTGTAGATATGAAAGTGGTTAGTTACTGAAATGTTGCATGGTTGCTTTCAATACAAAATCCCAAAGTTAACCACTTCAGATTAAGCTCAAAAATCATTGAAACATTTGGGGAGCTCTTCTGTCCCTTCAGGAAGCTCTTGACATTTATGGTAATTAAAAATGAAGTTATCTATTAAATACTTATATTTTTTCAAATAAACGTCAAACTGACACTGTGCAACTGCCAAAGCTGTATGTGTTACAGGTGGTCAAAATTGTTCAGTGAAAGTTTCCTTTGATGGTGGTGACCTTTTTATGTTTGAATTAGACTCAAGGCCTTAGAGGAAACATTGACGTAAAGTCTTTGGGAGGGACCTTCAATACGGACTATCCTTAAAATGTTCTGGGGAGCAGGAAATCTGGCTTGTTTGCTAAAGACCAAAGGATTTGATGTCTCTTGGGCTCTTGTGCTCTCATACGTGTCTTCCAGTCTGTTTTGAATAGGTACCTTATGCCCTTGAGGTTCTCTTCTTCAGGATTTGTCATACTCGTTGTTTTCATTCTCAGTTGGAGCAAATATATTTTGAAACCCCATGTTTCTTTGTGGACTAGAATGTCTTTCTCTAGTTCATCCTGAGCTCAGCTTCCCGGTTACTTACTTGAAGCCAAACTAATGGGCCAAACTCAAGATTTAAAATTCAGGAGAGTATCCAAGTGTTATCCAAGAGTAGTGTCTGATTAGCAACATAACAGATTTTCCTTGCACAAAACTTAAGGACAGTAGAAATTAGGCCTAAGCTGTAGAGAAGAGTATTACCATTACTACCTGGTTCTAAGTCTATTTGTCTAACTGAAAGATAGAGTGGACCCCTGGCCTGTTTCATCCTGTTTATTCCCGTAATGTTGGGGCAGTTTCCTGTCACACAGTGAGAGAATAACTAGTTTTTGTAGGTTTTTGCTTACCTTTTTCTCCCCTTCAAAAAGTATTTATAAATTTTATGTACAGCTTTTTTCTACAGTTAAAGATGCATCAAAAATGTAGCTGCTTGAACTAATTTGGAGTATTTGATATAACTACTGTTTTATATAGTAATAGCACTGTAATTGAAACACAGCAATAGTAATCACATTGTAATTGAAAAGACATTTTCTTTCAGTGATGAAACTCCTAAAAGATGCTGAGTTTTCTTCCCAATATGTAGAATTTTTACTTTGGATGGTCCATTTGGCAGCAGCAGGGGAAAGACTACAATAAATTACAGAACTAATTAACAGAGGAAGGTCTGTTGCTTAATTTCATCATAACTTTTGCAAGAGGTACTTTTTAAATACTTTCTTAGTTCAAAGAATAAGGATACCTCAAAGGATGCTGTGGAAGGATGTTTTTCAATAGATTTCACAGGATGTATTTTTCAGGATATTTTCTAATTTGGTAAGTATGTACTGTACCCTTCCTCACTTAAAAATGCAAGCCTTTTCAGTGTGCTTTTCCATACATTAACTATTTATACTAGGACTTTTCCACAAGTGCTAGGGAGAAGATAAAGTCCTTGATTTAAACGATGATCTATGGGGTCAAACACATCTGCAAAACAACAACAACAGAAACTTTAGCAAATTCTTTGCTGGTGCTACCCAAGTGCTGAGCAATTTATGTATGCAAGTATGCTCTCTTGTGGTAAGCGATCTTATTGAATCCATCACCAGCTCTAAACTTTGGCAAATGTTACTTGAAACCATACTGTTTTCTAGTTTTCTTCTGGCAGTGCTCCTTATTCCTTCTCTGTAAAAGCTTGCTTGCTCTAAACTGTATCCTTCATGCTCCAAATATGCTCAACATTACAATAGTGTTATCAGTTTTGCATGTAACTGTATTAAATATAAATATATTGTTTTCTGTTGCCCCTTAATTCAGTAAGACTGTTGAATCTTCATGAGTCATCTAGAGTCTGAGAAGTAGAACTTAATAGCTGAGATTTGTACTGTAGCTGGGGTTTCTGCTCATGTTCTTGCCCACAGGACAATTTACCTATCATCACCTGGAGGAAAGGATGCAACAAAAGTGTCAATAAAAACTTTAGGGAATGGTCCACTAGGTGACTGCAATCCTATAAATTCTTGGCTATTTTAGTTTAGCTTGAATGGAAATAAGGTCCTAAAAATAATCTTAAAATGTTTCTCGAAAGTCAAGAAATTGGAGAACCACCAGCAAACTCCCAGCAGGCTTAATGTGGGCAAAACTGCCATTGACTTCTATGGAAGTTCTGGCTGCTGGATGCCTGGAAGATCACATCTCTCTGGCCGTAGGGATGTCTAAATGTGTACTGTGCATGCACAGTACAATGTCAAAACAATTAATTATTCAACAGGTGAGGGATATAGTAGAATGATCTTGTTTAGTAGAGAAGCTAAATAATGATTAGGATAGTAGGAGATGGATGGGATAAGAGCATGCTGAAGTAACATCTTTTTTTGGTGGAAGCTTAATTTAGTTGGGGCGATAATAGCACTTCTAAAAAAAAAATTGATGCATGCTTTTTAGGTTTTTTATCTGTCACTTAATTGCAGTTATGTTTTCATTAATGAATATTGAAAAGTCTGACAGCTTTCTTCACTTTTTCTCTAATGTTAAAGAAACAGCAAGTTTAAAAGGTTGAGCACGTGACATGTTGACTCAGCTCCTCATAAGAGCTTAATAAGACCCAGAGCAGAAACCTGCGCTAGAAGCTTCATATAAATATTTTATGCAGAAATTGAGCAATGCTTTAAGGGGCAGAATAGCATCAGCAGCTTCACACTGCAGAAGGCAGATAATACATTATAATGTTTATAGTGATAATTTTGAATGAAATGAGGACAAATAGGAATCTAGTGTTTTAAGTTGATGCTGTATCTGTCTAGTTTTTATATACAAACACATGCTGGGCTAATGTTACAGCATGTATTTCATGTAGATTTTCTATGAAGACTGTGTGTTAACCTGTAGCATGTGTGTTGTCAGCTGGAGGCTTTTGCCCTGGGACGGGTTTCTGTGCTGAGCTGTCATTGAATTTCTCAGTGGGCCATTTGGCTCCTTTCAAGTTGTCCCTTTCACACTGTTCTCCATGCTTCTGTTCTCCCTCAAATACTTCAAAAAGTGCTTTGAAACGCAGTAGTACTTTATTTGAAACTTCCAATAAGCAGCTACTCAAGTCTGAAGTACTTTATCCATCTTTGATATTGATTCAGTTTTCTGTAGTATAAGCATGTTTTAAATATAAAATTCTGTACTTTTTTCTTTCCTCTTGCTCTTCTTGGTTCAACATGATCTCTTCAAGCTTTCGCTCAGCTTCTTGTTGGATCAGGCTTTTCTGCTTGGCTTTCTTGTCAGACTACTTAAATATGGAGCAAGGCAACAACAGCTTCCATTTTATCCTCAGTGATGTCCATTTAGGACACATAATGACACACAGATTAAATAAGCATCACATCTTTTTGTTTTAAATTCTCAGCTGTCCAATGCTTGACTTGTCAATATTAATGTATTGTTATTATTCTGCCTAATGTATTGGTACTGTTTCCCGCCTACTTATAGGTAGACTGGAAAATTTTGTTCAATCATGTGTTGGAGTCATAACAGTTCCTAGAGAGTTCACTGTGCTCAGAACTTGCATGGCAGAGCTATTTTTATTATCTTCCTGGTGTGATCTTTGTTGAGCCTAACTGTTTCTGGTACTTTATTTCTCTATATAGAAGAATAAATATGCTGTAAGTTGAGGTAGGAAACCTGTTCATAGAACCTCCTCTCTGTAGGTAGTTAATGTGGATGAACACTAAGATTTGTCCAACTTGGAGCAGAAAGAGAATCAGCCAGAAGTAGCACTGGGGTTGCAATTGAAAATAGTTTGAGAACCTGTTTTAAACAGGTGATGTAATCTTTATGCACATTATCTTTTTAACCTCCAGAAGAAAATGGAAACAAGTATATTCTTTCTCCAACGAGTAGAATGACTTATATTAGAAATAGCCAGTCATCAGAACGTGACACCTTGCTCTAAGTGGGTGGGTTTTTTTCAAGCAATTAATTGATTCAGTCGTATGCAGAATGTTTTACTTTTGAGATGTCTTCTAAATTTTGCATGTCTGCTGGCAAGGTTTTTGGTACATGAAAAAGAAAACGCTTCAAATATACTAATTCTTGCAGTCATGTTTTATCAGTTTGACAACAGTTAATTCTGTGCACGATGCTACGCATGATTATTTTGAGTTAATTGCTTACTACGAGCAATGCAAACATGCTCAAGCATTTCTCTAGCAAAGTGGTATGAGACCGGGAGTATTGTGATAGCTACATATTTGACAGTTTATGCTTTTCAAAAGCTGTTTTTTTTTATATTTTCAAGAGAACGCCGTTGGGATTTCCAGTATTGCATAGAGCCTTTAGGAGGGGATCCCTTGCAGTGGTCGCTGTGTGTGTAGCACTCAGTCTCCCAAGCCCAGGTCTCCCTGCAAGGGTTCGGAAGGAGCTTGGGTGCTTTTGGCAGCAGCTCCGAGGAGCACAAGTCCAGAGCCAGGCGGTTGTGGTTATCGTGGTGGGCAGCAGCTGCTCCTCTGTGCTCAGGGCTTTGGACATTAAAGCAGGATGAACAGGGCCTTATGGGGCAGCGGTGGCTGCTAGCGTGCTACTTGTTCACCTACATTTACTAGTTTTTGCTAGTGTTGGACAGGAGCAAAGGTGATGCCTTAAAATTAACAATTTCACTGTAGCATCTTCAGGGAGGAGGATTTACATGTGCATCTCCAGAACAGCTTTTCCTGATGGATAATTGTGAATGCTAGGACATAGAAATATCATTAAATACATAGCTGGGTAAGAGAGACACATTTTGTCCTGCCCTTAGTAAAAAAAAAACAGCATGAGGAGGGTGGACAAAGTAGGAAATGCAGGTGAGATTAGAGGAGTGACATGTCCTACCTGGGGGAACGTCTTCAGTCAGAACTTGGGCTATGGGATGCAGCAGGGACTGGGACTGCAGGAAGCAAGGACGCAATTTGTTTTCACTATGTCATGTTTAATATGGCTGCAGAAGTTTAAATCACATATGTGGTTAATATTAGGAGCCCCTAGAGAATTCTGTATTGATCTGTTTCTTAATAAGTGCATAATAGGCAATCAGAGCTTTCCGGATCTTCTCGTTAATGTATTTTCAGCAGGGGTCGTAAATCCTGGTGTTGCCAGTGGTTGTGTCTTGATTCTGGTAACACCAGAGCAGTGTGTGTGTTTCCTGCCCCCCAACTCCATGGGGACAACTCCTGAATTGCCTGGGGTAACAGAAGAGAACCAGGTTCTGTTTGGAATAAGTGGCTGTTCCACAGGCTTATAGCAAGCCAAGATGCATCCTCATCTTGCTAAAATCTCCTTATAGAATGAGTCTGGTGTCCTGTTTATTTTCCTTCAAGCATGAACTACCTTCACATTGTTAGCCAAATAGTGTGTTGTGTAATGGTTATTCTTCACTTTCATTTGTAAATCTCTTTTGCCAAACGGTTTATGATGGGATTTTTGTTTTGGATGCTGAACCAGGCAAGCCGCTGCTAGTCTGATGGCAATATAGCATATGCTCTTAAATCAATGTTGTTTTTTCTTTTTATTATTCCTACCTGCTAGTGGCGTAGTTTAGGTTGTCAGCAGCTATCTACAAACACAGTCTCATAAGGCAACAGCTTTAATTAGAAATCAAACAAAGAGAGATTTCAGAATTAGCTATTGCTGTTTGAGGCTGTGCAACACTTGTGTCCTGGACTACAGCAATTCATAATCACTCGTGTAAAATAGTGTTTAATCCTTTGAGTATTTCATTGATAGCAGAGGCTAATAGAAATTTGTGAAATTGTGATACCTGTATTGTATGCAATTATTCCCTGGGCAAACAGCAGTTCTTATATGATTTTGTGTGTTAATTTTGATTATTGTGAGCAATAATTTTGAATAATTGTGAAATGAATTGCACTAGGGAAAAAAAGCAACAGCAGAGATTAAAAAAACTTTTATCAGTACTAATATGAGTTAGGCCTGTTGGGATCATCCCAGTATCCCTTTTTTTTTGTTTTTTTTTAAGCCAGGGACAGTTAGTCCTGCTCTTCTGTTTCTAGAAGAAAATGGATAAATGGCCATTAGGGCAGAAATTCATTTGAATTCAGGAAGTAGAAGAATTGCAGACTCTTTTGGATGCTTTGAGCGAAACTATTAACATTTCATTTGCATCTAGTGTAATAAAGATGCTGACTAGGAACAGGTCAGCACAATTGTGGCTGAGCTGTTGGAAAGGAACCTGCTGCTTTTCCCTTTGGCCCTTGGCAGGTGGTAGGTGCTGGCACTGCTGCTCTCCAGGTGGGTGTCCGTGTGCTGGGCTTGTCCTGGGGAATCTCCTGTTCGAGAGTCTGTGTCCGACACCACAATACACCTCCGGACTGACGTTGGAATAGGCCGGAGTGTCCGTATGGACAGGGGGAAACGGGGAATTAGGCAGATCTGAGAGGCGGATCCCATGTCCAAGGCAGTCCAGACCACAAAACTCCAGGCAGCCTTGGTTGGGAATTGCTCTTGTTGCCTTGTTGGATCTGGACCCTTGGGTGCAGGTGCTTTTAGGTGGCAAGGAGAGGATCATCTCCTTGCAGGAAGGTGTCTCTCGGGGGTTGTTTTGGGCATGCATCTTGCAGGAGTGGTTCAACAGCACTTGGCCAGTCCTGTGGAGTGTCCTGTGTCCCGAGACCCACCTGAAGCGTGTGGGGGGCTTTGGGATGTTCTTTTGTTTTGTGTTTTATGCGTTTTGAGTGAAGTACCTGTGACTTCCGCAAAGTAGGGGAGAGCGTTCGGGGAGCTAGTGAAAAAAGGTTAGTTCCTGTTGATATGTGTAAACTAAATAACAGTTTTCTGGGGGCATGATGAGAGCAGTGGGAGATAGGGAATTGTTCAGTGTGTAGGAGACAAATACTTTGTGTATGGTAAGTCTGGAAAACATTTCTTTCATGTTATAGTTTTAAAAGTAGGAGTTTAGAATGGGAGTCTTCACTAAGTGAGACCTAGCTCTACAGGGGTAACATTCAGACATAGTGCACCATGAGGTCAGAGTAGGTTTATTTAAAGGGAAAAACAAGTATCCACTTCCTTATGCCTCAAGGATCAACCCCGAAGATTTTGTAGTGATGAACATCCATAAAAGGGGATCAGCCTTTGCAAAGGAGCCAAGTTTGCTTTCACTTTGAAAATCTGGTGCTCTTTGCTGGGACAAGATGGAGAGGTGTGAAGGGTCCACAAGTTTCTGAGTTCTTCTAGCTTAAAAATCACCTTTAAACAAGTATGGTAGTTTCAGTTGGAGGTGTGTGGTTTTTTATTGCAAGTTGACGAACTCTGCTGATATAAGGAATATAAGAAAATGCTGACAGCCCATTATCTATAGTTGTGCTATAATAAGCTCTCTTTCAGTGAGGTTTATAACTTACAAGTTGCAAAATACAACCAATTATTATAAAAAACAGCTGTAAAGCCTGGAAATGGACTTTTTGC
>NW_010581326.1:33945-46652 GCF_000705375.1 Tinamus guttatus
TTGTTTTTGGAAAAGCAAGGCTATCTTGCACAATAAGATTGCTGAAGGGCATAAAATGGAGCCATGAGGTAATAGGAGTTCTTTTTTTTCTCTCTCTCTTCTTCCCCCCTCTTGGATTAGTACCTTAGTGTGGGGTGTTTAGGGGTCCTGAGTCTCCAGTTCTATCATTTGTAGCCATTAATTTTCTTTTTTTTCATAATTTAATTTCCCCAGTGAGGAGGCCTCACAATAGGCTTGTGCTGAGCGTTGGGGCTGCACAGTTGTGATGTCACAGCACTTTTCTAGTCCTCAGTACCTTCTGTGTGGCAATAGTTGTTTTTTTGGACCAAAAATGGGGTGGGAGGCAGAGACCTGGCCTAATGCTATGGTGGTCATGGGGTTCTGTTAGTGATTGTGAGGTCCCCTGTGCTTTAAAGGCTAACAGGGCAATAGCAGTCTCATGGCTGCTCCTGCAGTTTGTGGTGTCAGCTCTACCTCAGTGCATGGTTGGCCAAAGCTGGACATGTTGTTGGTGTTTGGGATGGTGAGGTCCCTTTCAGCTGAGACCCTCCTAGGCCAATGATGGTTTCACGGCTGCTTTGTGGGGTGGTGATATCATTTGTGCTTCAGTGCTTGATAGAGCAGTGCTAGGCTGTTGGTTGGTCTTGGGGCTTGTGATAGCACTTGTGCCTCAGTTGTTGGTAGGCTCATGCTGGCCAGGTGATGGTGTTTGTGATCGTGAGGCCACTTGTGTTCGAGAGGCTTACAGCCCAGTACTGGGCTCATGGCTGCTATCGGTGATTGTGACATGAGTTGTGCCTCAGTGCATAATAGACCCATGATGGACATGTGATTGCACTGCTGACTGAGAGGTCCATTGTGCTTGATGCTGATAGACCAGTAGAATTGCCCTAGCTGCTCTGGGGGTTGTGACATTGCCTTTGTGTGTCCCCACAGGGCCTCTTGGTGTTCAGGGAAGGAGAGGCCCTATGGGCATTCATGTGGTCCCCCTGGCACCTCCTTTTTCACAGGGCCAGGAGGGCCCTATGGGCCTTCATTTGCCACCTGGAATCTCTGTGCGCATAGGACTGGGGGGGCCTGCATTTGTCCTGCCCTCCAGGGCCTCCATGTGTGCAAGGTGTGGTGGGCCCTATGGGCCTTCACGTGTCCCCTGGGATCTCCATGCGCATGTGCCCTGGGGGGTCCTACAGGCTTTCTTGTGTCTCTCTGGGGCCCTCAGCACAGATGGACCCTACATGCCTTCGTACACTTCCCTGAGGCCTTTGTGCACACGTGGCCAGGGGCCCTATGGGCCTCGGTGCGACCCCCTGGGGCCTCTGTATGCACAGGGCCAAATGGGCCCTCCCGGCCTTCACGTGGCCCCTCCATGTGCATGGGCTAGGGGGTTTCCTATGAGCCTTCATGCGGTGCCTCTTGTCCTGTGTGTACATGGGTCTGGGTAGGGAGCAGGAGAGCGAGGTAGAGCAAGGTAGGTGGAGGGCAGTGGACTGCTGGGGAGTGCGGTAGGTGGAGCAGGGCAGAGCAAGGCAGAGTGCTGTACAGCGCAGTGGAGCATGGTAGAGCACTGTAGAGCAAGGTAGAGTGTGGTAGACCACAAAACGACACGGTGGAGCAAGGTAGAGCGCGGTGGAGCAAGGCAGAGCAAGGTACAACGCATTAGAGCAAGGCGGAGCGTGGTAGAGCAACATAGAGCAAGGCAGAGCACAGTAGAGCATGGTAGAGCACAGTGTAGCATAGGGGAGCGCAGTGGAGCGTGGTAGAGTGGGATGGAGTGGGGCAGAGCCCTACAGGCCCCTGTTTGGCCCCCCAGGCTCTCTGTGCACACAGGGCCGGGTGCTTCTATGGGCCTGAGTGTAGCCCTCAGGGCCTCCATGCACACAGGGCCGGGGAGTCCATACAGGTCTGCATGCAAGGACAGAGAATGCTCATGCATGTGGGGAAAGAATGAGTAGAGATGCATTTTGAAATGTTTTTTCCTGATTCTGTGGTACATGACACTTAACTGTGATTTATTTGCAAATACTGTAAGTGAATTTGCAGAAAGAGCATCCAAATAGCCACAAGAGGGAGTGAGATATTCATCAACGTTGGCTTGTTTAAAATGCACTCGATGCAGGGCTGCCCTCTGCTGCTATCCAGGCCCCAGGAGGAGACTGAGCAGACAAATGTACTCCAGGTAAGAAAGGATTAGGGCCACGTTTTTCTTGCTGCATCTTCAAGCAGCAGTGTTTTTTGTCACCCTGGGTACATGTCCAAATTGGAGTGAAAATATCTATTTCAATGGAGGATTCAGTGAGTGATAGAGGACAGTGATCTTGCAGCAGTAGAAGCCATTGGTGGTCTTGAAGTGGCAGCTGTTGTATTGGCTCCAGCTCACCTTCTGGCTGGCAACAAAATTCCACAGTTAGCAGCTTTCTGAATCCTTTAAGGAGCAAAGCATGCCTCGGATCAAGACCAAACTAAACATGGAGATTAAAAAAAACTCAAGGATGTTTTGGTTATTTTGCAAAATCTGATTTTTCATTCACATACTATTCCCCTGATGTGTAGCTAGCTGAATAATATAGTAAAATGTTCTTTTAAAATGAATCGCCCTACCACTTTAAGGACTGGCCTCTGCTGCTACTCCTAACATGTTGTATAGGAGAAGTATTAGACTAAAAGCATGGTTTTAAAATATTTTTGATGAGTAATTTCTGTTTACAGTGTTCATTCACATATTCAGGGGAATAAGTCAATAATAAAAGCAAAGGAGATAAGATTTGTTGGGAGTTTTGTTACTAATGAATGTTCTTTGTAGCTAAAATATCTATTAGGTTCAGAGGTTGGTTATTCTCTGAACTACAAATCATGAATCATGCCTGGATAAGATTAAATGATGAAGGTGCAGAGAATGGAGACTCAGCCTGGATATAGAGGGTGGACCTAGAGGAATGTAGTTAAACTGGAATCTGCAGTCAGAATTTAGCTTTACATTGCTCAGATCAGAGTGAGATCCTTTTCTCCTTCAAATTCTACACAAGATAGTATCACAAAAAGTGAAGGCAGCTCAAATGCTTTCAAACTTTTCTGTCAAAGGTGTGAGTTAATTCAAGCTTTAAGTTGAGGAATAAATATTTTATTCTCTGCTTTGTACTTGCAACACGTGCTTTTCATTAACTGGTTCTGGGCACAAAGGTGAACCTGATATTGTGCTCCTGGAGACCTGATCACCACTTTGATAGTCCCAAATCACCTACATCGGAATCAAAATTGAGGCATTATTGCATTGTTAAAATGTAAATGCCTTTTAAAATAGAAATGTTGAAGGCTTTTGAGGTGAATATCATGTAACTTTAAGCCTCCATCATGTTGCTTGTTCTAAGGCTATATAATAGACCAGGAGTGAAGAAAGGAAATTCTTCTTCCAGTGTCAGTAATATAGATTATTTCATTAAATGTGAGTAGCGATCTAAGAGATGTAGTTTACAGCATAGTTAATCTCTTGGTTTTACTGCAAGAAAAGGAATTAGAGAATCATGATTCATGTAATTGTAGGCATAGACAGCTGTACATCAAATAGAACACAAGAAATATTAAGAATTTTGATTGCCTGCAAGCAGTCCTGTACATACAGCATCTTTTATGGCAAATAGGGAATTTTTCTTCAGAATGAGGAGCATTTGCAACTTATCAGGAAAACAATTACTCTTAAAACAAGGGATTTATAACTGTATAAGCAAATATAAGCAAAATACTATTTTAGGTGGGTATTTTGCTTCAGGGCATGTATAGTTCAACCTCTGTGGATACTTTAATCTACAGAATATCTTATTTTGCATAAAACTGTGCAAATCTTCCAGAAGGTTCTTTGATATTGTGGGCTGAATTCTTAGGCTCAGCAGTTGTGACCCTGCATTATTATTCCTTATACTCTTAAATTGATTTCTAAGTTACTTTTATACCCAAAAGCTTTTGAGAATACCAAAGCTTTTGAAGGCCATCTTAAGAGATAAATAGAAAGAAAATTTAAAATCAGGCATCTGGAGAATTTCCAGATTTAGCAACCAAAATGCAAATGGTCCCCACTGTTTTTTGCCCTCTGTCACTTAAGGAGGTCGTCATTAAGACAAGCCACGAGTGAGCAGGTGGCACCAAACGGTGCTTTTTAATAGCAGCCTGGTGCTACGCTGTAGAAGAGCAGTAAGATGCTGCTCTCCTGAGTGCTGCCCTGCGGCCGTGCTCTGCAGCCGTGCTCTCGGTGACAAGATCTCAGTGTGCTCTCCTGTCTGAAAATGACAATTCTGAAAAGCTGAAACTCAGCGGGCCCTTCTTGAACTCTTGCTTCAATTTATCTTTTGTAGGTTGAATGATTTTTTTTTCCTATTGTCTCAGAAGTGCTTCTACATTTTTTTCTTCCTCCAACCATAAAATCATTTTTCTTTTTCATTTTACCATTTCCAGGCATGCAATACCTGGGAGCTATCCTGAGGCCTTCCATTGATGCTGGAGACCCAGATATCCTAAAAGCTATTAGTTATCTTGGGCTCTATATAGCTGTGTGATGTGACTACTAAAGGCTCGAACTGGGCAACCAAAAGCTAATGCAGTTCCCTCCTTCCAAACTGAAGTTTTCAGCTACCAAAGCTGTGGTTTTCAAAACTACTCCATGCCACTGCACTCCCAATGTGTAGGCTGGAAGAAGTAGTGTTAAATATTAGAGCAGCGGCAATGCTGGCAATTAATGTGCCTGTGCAAAGTGTAAGTGTAATAAAATTTTAGAGGTTATGTCTAATATCAAGGAGTAACAGGGGAGTGTCCTGAAATCCTCGTTCCCGAGACAAGTGATTTCTGAACCAATTATGCAATCTAGACATTGTAACAATTAGCATTGGTTTATCAACATATTTTTAAAAGCAAATCTAGAGGCAGCATTATGAGACCCCAAATATTTCCCTTTTGGGGATAGCTGCACTCAGTGATTTAATTTCACCTGACATTTCACCCATCTTATTAACAAGGCGAGTGAAATGTCAGAAGACATTAAGTCAGAACATGCTGCCTTGCCTAAGGGGTGCTATACTTTTGTATAGCCAGAGAAACTTGTAAGATGAAAGAAATATCATTTTAGACTGAAGACATGTGAATGACCAGCATCATTTATCAGGAACAAGACTAGATACTTCAGTTCTCAGGATGTTCATTACTTAAATGAGTTTGCAGCTCATTCTGTAACAATATTCTTTGCACACTGAAAAATGTACAGGCCTTTTCAGCATTTATTTCCTACCTGAGAGGTGAAAATGTCTTTTGCATCAGCAGATTTTCCATCCCTTACATTTCTTCATCACTGTTTTCTTTGGTTTTGTTCATCATGCGGGCATAAAAGAATTAAGTATTTCTGGTACTTATAAATGAGGTGTTGTCTTTTTATTTTGTGTTTTTTAACTTAGTATTAAAAAAGGTCAGCAGTTCTCTTGCAAAATGAGCTCTACAAAGCATACAAGCCCAGTTTTCAGTTGTTTCCTCTAGATTGCCCATTCTGGACCCCCATATTTGATTTTTTTGAAGAAAAAAGGGGAAGTGGAACTGTACATATACTCATTTGTGAATCAATACACAAACATATATTTGCATGCCCTTTTTCTATCGGTTTCTTTTTGTTTGAACATAACATAAGCTTTCAGTGATCCTTTTTCACTTTCAGTCTGAAAATAGCGTTTTGCTGCTCCTTGGCAGCAATGGATGTGTTTTTGTGGAGTAATTACTTTATGGAAAGATGACTGTTCAGAAACAACCTCTAAGACATGACATTGCTTGCGGGGATGGTGCACGTAATTTATTGAGTGCAGTACATTTGAAAAGGTTGTTTTCAAGCTGTATATTGAAAATGAAGTCTGAGCTTTAAAGCACTTGGTTATAATTTTGTAAAGCTTCTTTGTGGTGAAGGGCAACATAAAGGTTCATGATTTTCATTGTTACTCATCTGGTGCTTGGAATTCCTACTAACATAAATGCATTTTGTGTATATACACCAGGGAAGAGTGTGCAGTAGTAGTCAGCATGGTAAATGGGAGAAGGGGAGTAAGAATATATGTCTTCTATAGGAAAAAATCGAGCCTTGTTTTCTGCTTCTTTTTGTTAGAACATGCACCATGTGTCATATTATACTACTGCCTGCTCAGACAGGCTGCACAGCAGCATCTACAGCCTCAGAGTGCTTTGATAAAGTATTTAGTAGTAGTTCTCTGTAGAAGAGTTGGAAAGGATGAATCTAGAGCACAGCACACAATTTACATTTGGAGGAAATTCCCCTGGTTCATTTGGGGAACGCTATATTTATAAGGACATTTAAGAATCACATTCTACTTCTTTCATGAGTGGGGTTAGGTGTTGTAGTGCTGGCCTTTGGTTTGAGACTTCTGTTTGGCTTCACTGCTTGAAGCTTAGGAGCGGATTGGAACAAGCTCCAGCTCTGAAAGTTATGTTCAACTCAAACGGCTGCTTTAAAGTCAGCGAGTTTCGTGAATTTTCCTCAAAAAAATAAAATATGCTGGAATTCTAGTTAGAAACTTTTCAGGGTTTCCCAATATTACTATATCCCATTAGTATATGAGATTAGATATGTGGTTTGGTGAAGAAACTAGAGACCAACTTTGCATGTAATTTTGTAATAATAGAATAGCTCTTCTGGCTCCTATGAAAGATCCGTTTGGCTCTGAATCTGTCTTGATCTTAGCTGGCACAGGAGATACTGTGATAGAGTGATTTTCCTGTAGTGAGGATCCTGCCTTTTGCTTTGGGGGAACCAACCCATCCGTTTGGGCAATCAGATAGCTGCGGATTCGCATGGCCATGTCGCTGCTCATGACTTAGGAGCAGTAGGAGAATTTTCACTATTAGTTGCCTTCAAATTTACTCTGAAGCTGTGGTAAGTCTGACTCATAAACTGTACTGAGGACAGGCAGTTGTCTCATGGCAGCGGGTTGGTTTACAAACCAACTTGTTTCCTGGGGCGAAAGAGGAAACAACTGATTTACAGTCCCTCTTCCCTTATGAATGACTGTACTGGTTGTAAATGGTCTGCTAATAGGAATGACCATGTGTCTGCCTAACCCACATCTCTGCAGAGCAGCTGATGGAAGCGTTTTGATGGGCTTTGGCTGGACTCATTTGGCTGCTGAACTGCAGTGTCTAAAGTTCTCAAATTCAATCATTGTTGCTGTCACATTGATTAATTTTGATGTAGTTTTGCTGCCAGCAGCATAGCAGCAGCAGTGAAGGACGGGGCAGGTGTAATATAAGCTTCACTTCACAGTTTCTAGCATTTCCTCATAAATCATGAGGCACAGAAAATTGCCTCTTCTCTCTTTTGCTCCATCTTCTAGATGCAAGATCAAAGGGAAAAGTGCCCAAGGTGCCCCTTGGCTGCATCCATAAAAACATGTCTGGTCATAGCAAGGGAAGATATTTCTCAGAACAGTGTGTTGAAATCAAAACACTTAAATATCTGAGGGGGGAAAAAAAAAGTTTCCATTCAGAGATACAGCTAAGCACTTCAGTGTTTAATTAATGGATTAACTTGGTGTTAATGTGTTTGAGTGCAGGTTCCCAGGACATGTTGCTGATGTATGATAATGAAGAAAACCTTTTGCAGTCCTCAGTGCACCTGGTACAGCAGCCTGGGCCATAGTGTGTGCCTTGGTTCAGCCAAGCATAGCCCGGATTAGTATCTTCCTTCACAGAAAAACATGCTCAATCAGCTGTTCACAAATATGAATGAGGATGGACAGTTTTCAGTTCATCTCTTGTAAGTAACAGCTTCTGGATGAGAAAGGGATGGATGGATGACCAGATCATATCTTTCATTTTTCTACTTGGATTAATCAGGGTTTCTTTAGGACACTATTGGAAAAGGAAGAAATGAGGCTCAGAGTGTGGGTAAGTTCTAAGAGTACAGTAAAACTTGCTAATAGCTGATCACAAACTGTTGAGGTAGTAGCTTATCCTAAGCTATGTAAAGGCCAGTGTCCTATAGAGCACAAGAGGGTGCTATGCACTCAGCAGATAGCCGACTAACCCCTTTGTATAGTAGCACAGGTTACTCAGTGCTGCAAATGAAAGATTAAACAAGTAAAACTTTAGTATTTTTCTAGATAGAAAGCTTTGTTGAATCTCCTGCTGTATAAAATTGCTTGAAATGTCTGGGAAAGGAATGATGCTTCAGAAAGATTAAAGAGAGTTTCTATTCCATGAGGGAAATAGATGAGGTAAAGAGTAAGCAATAGCCGAAGAATGAATAGAGCAAAGCAGAGAAAACTGAAACGGGAAATCTTATCCAGAGAAAGAGAGGTCATGCAGAAAGACTCTGAAATGAAATGCAGCAGGAGAGGTGACAGGCAGTGGCAGGCAGCCTGTGGTGGCAGGTGCTCCATCTGCTCTGGTGTAGCCGGAGGTCAGCGCTGTTACAGTCGGTGAAACCCTGTTCTTTGGCTGAATGCTCTGGGAATGGGGCCAGTGTTTGACAAACCTACAGGTTTCCTAGGCCAAAAGATGCAGAGCTTGATAGGGAGCACTGCTTCCCTGCCAGGCCTCCACACTCGTGTGTGTCTTAGGAAATCTCCACAGATTCTGTGGAGAAATTGCAAACTGCATTTATGAGTGTACAAAAGTTATGTTGTTGCCAGTCTCTCCACTACAGGGTAATGACAATACCTGAGAAATTAGGTAATGAAATTACGTATGAGTAATAGGAAGTTTGGTTCTGTCCTTCACATAGGAGCAAAGGCTGGAATTTAGGAAAGCCAAGTCCCATTCCTGATGTCTCAGAAATCTCCGCCAAGGAGCGGAATGACCCTGTGGGGTCTGGCAGGGCCTCAGGTAGCAGAGTGCACAGTGCTGTCCTGCTCCCAGGTAATTGCATAAGGAAAAGGGTCCCTATGGAACAAAAAAGTGGGGAAAGCGGAGCCAGGGCTCCTTTTTCTACCAAGCAGTGCCATGTACTTACTGAAAGAGAGGCGGATACTCTTTTCAGTATTCACATTTAACTCCAGATATCTTGGGAGGATAGGAAGGAAAATTTTGTGCCCTGTCCTAGCTGAAAGATATTCTCAATTCCAAAATATGTCCCTATATCAAGATTACTGGCCTCTCTCTGACATGAGAAAGAGCTTTCCAAAGGTGTTTGAGTTTCTTGGCTCAACTCTCAGGAATTGGGTACCCAAATACCATTTGTTTTCTTTAGAAAATCTTCTATCATCCTTGTGTGGCCTGAGCACTGGGCTCCCATTCCCACCTCTTCCCAGGTGTGCAAAAATCAGGGGGATGGAGTCAAAAGTTCATCTTGCAGCTGGCAAAGGATGTGTCTTTCTGGGTGTGGATGTGGGGATGTCAGGAACACAGATGCCGAGTTGCAAAATCATCTCTGCTCTGCCTGGGCAGGCAGATTGGCTTTCACATATTTCAGACCCCTGAAGATGAAGTGAATCTGTTCAGTTTAAACTAGCCGAGGATCTGAGCCACAACTCGTGCTTTCAGCTGGTAGATATTAGCAGAGCCAATTAGAAAGTGGCTGCTGTGGTCATTAAACCAGGAAACCGCTCACCTTTGAGGTCATATTCCTTGTTGCTGCAGTAGGTTGTGCTCCTTGATTGAGATGTGTCGTGTATAAATAGTGTGAAACGTGCGTCACTGAAGGCATCCCGAAATGGCCCAGGTCAGTGCTCCTGTCCTTGCTTCCCCCCTTGCTGCTGTCCTGCTCTCTGTTTTAAAAGGGAAGAGCAAATTCTTCTCAGCACTTAACCTGGTCCCTGCCCCTTGCCTGCTTTTCCGTAGGACACTGATCACTTTGATGTAGGTACATGCTGGGCCATGGAAAAAATACAAAATAATTGATTTCATCGTGGTTCATTACCTGAAGGGCTTTTGAATCGTGCGCTGCTGCTGTGAGAGTTGCAGGGTCAGGTGTGATTTCCCATTTGCTGGAATATGTGGCAAATACGCAAACAGGCTCCCAGCTTTTTTTAGCTCACAAAAACAAGGGAGTCCTTTGAAAGGCCCTGCGTTTGCCCAATCATCGCTTTCCCTGCCGCTCTCGGTATTATAATTCCATGACAGTGTAAATCCGTGTGTCTGCCTCCCTCCCTCTTCCCTTCAGTCATCCTCTCCCTCCCCCTCCCCGGGCTGCTGCTATCGGATCGGGGATGATATGTGATCTCCTGGATACAACCACACACACGAGGACCAGGCACTGCTGCTCAGCCCAGCAAAATGTCCTTCTCCTAGAAGCCGTGCTCCTCACAGCTTCCAAATCCTTGACGATGTTGCCATGCTTTCCTCTCTGCCTTCTGCCTTCTTCTGTCTTTATCTGCCTGCTTTTCCTGCCCACGGGCCATTTTTGCCCTGCTGTCTGTAGCTGTATGGACTACCACACTATAGATTGCCGGGATCAAGGACTCCCCAGTGTTCCTAATCCATTTCCATTGGATGTGCGGAAACTTCTTATAGCTGATAACAACATTCAGGCAATACCAGCTGATTTCTTTATATTCTATGGAGATCTGGTCTATTTGGACTTCAGGAATAACTCCCTCACCTCTTTAGAAGAGGGCACTTTTAGCA
Source organism: Tinamus guttatus (assembly GCF_000705375.1). Next base: position 44,545 of record NW_010581326.1, read on the forward strand.
GTTCTACCAAACTGGTATATTTAGACTTAAGCTACAATAATTTAACACAGCTTGATGCTGGGATATTCAAATCAGCAGAAAAACTGATAAAATTGAGCCTTGGGAACAATAACCTGGCGGACGTGGATGAGGCTGCTTTTGAGAACCTGGAACAGCTCCAAGTGTTAGAATTGAATGACAATAACTTACAAAGCCTGAACGTGGCTGCCCTAGAAGCACTTCCCTCCCTGCGGACTATTCGCTTAGAGGGCAACCCCTGGGTCTGTGACTGTGACTTTGCCAATCTTTTCAGCTGGATACAGGAGAATGCATCCAAGCTCCAGAAAGGTAAAGCCTGATGGTTGTGTGTCTGTGTGTCTTGGAGGGGAGGAGGCAAATGGTCAAATATTGTGTGCTGCCTGCAGCGACCAAATGATGCTTTGGTCAAACGGTAATGGCATGCTTTAAAACCAGGAGTCCCTTAAAATGATGCAGGTTGATTTTTTTTTTTTCAGCACTGTCCTCCCCAGTTAAGAAATAAAATATAAAAATTAAGCCCTAATAATTATGATATATAGACTAAAGGTGCATAGGTAGTGAAGGGAGGCTTTTCAATTTGAGTGAGCACAGATCTGAATGTCTTCGAGATTTTGGTTTCTGTCTGGTAAATGTTTCCCACAATAAGCCCTTTTAAAAGATGAATATTCTCTGCGAATTCCCTTAAGGGAACTGCCTTTTCTCTCCATTTAGTCGTCTTCTGTAGAGCTGCATGGAAGAGTTAACTCCCCATCCCCTATTTTATACAAAACTTGTTTAAGGCTTTTATTTAGTTTTAGTTGAAGTAACACTGCTTCCAGATTGGGGAATCAATTAAAATGGTCCCGCAAAAACCCCAAATGCAGGTCAACTTACCCTGACATTTGGTACAGCAATTTTCAGACGAGCTTTGATGAAAAAACTATTAAAGCTGCCGCGTGTAAGGAGCCCAGGTTCTCTCTCCATGCTCCCCTGTCGACCCCAAAGCTTCTCTTAACCCAGTTTAGCTGGACATCACCTCCTAGTTCATGTCTCCCACAGTGCTAGGGCATAAACTCATGCTGTTGAGCAACCCAGCTGCCTGCAGAAGGTAAAGGGCTGGCAGCTGGTAAGGGCTGCAGGGGATACAAAGGATCCCCCAGTGTGAAATCAGCCTGCTGTGTCTGAAATGTCCCTGCAAAGGTGAGAAGTAAGAAACCAGTCAAGAGTCACTTGAGAGAACAGGTCAAGGTCAAGGAGTTGTGTGTTTCCTTGAGTTCCTGTGCAAAGGCAGAAAAACACAGTCCAGAAAGACATTTCAGATTTTTTTCCTCCTTTCTTGATCACAGGAGTGTGTAATCATTTATTTAAGCTCTTCCTATGCTCATGACCTTGGGTGGCATTTTGTAATACACTAATCTAGGCTGCCCTAAATATTCTTAGCTGTAAAAAAAAAAAAAAAAAAAAGTATGTTGGTTTAGGAAGGAAGACAGATTTTTTTTTTTCCTGACATCCTCAGCTGCAACTTTTGTCTTCACTATTTCTAAACCAAGCCTTGACCTTTTCTCCTGCTTTCCCAGTGCACTAGCTAAGGTTTTTTCTTTATGTGAACTAAGTATTTGCTCATTTCTCACACTGGGACAAGCATCAGTCCGGTTTCCCTGTGTTTTCACAGCAAATTACCTTTTCTTCAACCTCTTGTTTCACTTCTTGCTCTCCAAGGTTTTTGTAAGCAAAATCTCTGATCAAATCTGATCATATCCTCTCCCTTTTCTGACCCTTGACTCTGCCCTTCTTTCTACCCCCTTTTAATGCACTTGCATCTTCCCTTTGATCCAGAATCTGCTCAGGCTGAAGGAGTCTGTTCCAGTCCATCTCTTTTGCCATGTCAGTGTTTTTAAGCTTATCCAAACTTATGCCTGGAAATCTCAAATGATTTAAGCTTTCTCATACTATTGTTGCTATTCTTCAGTGTTGTGCAAGGTTAGAGATTTTTCTCACAGCAGTTTATCTCATCCAAAGTTATGAGAAGGTTTTTTTTTAGCTGAGGAGCTTAAAGGCAAAATCACCTGTCTATCTAGATATCCAAATTTGAGAAGGGTTTTTTTTTTTTT
>NW_010581328.1:0-20777 GCF_000705375.1 Tinamus guttatus
GCCAAACTCTTCTTGGTGTTTGTCAGTGACGGGACAAGGGGTAATGAGTACAAGTTGAAACACAGGCAGTTCCATCTCATGTGAGGAAGAACTTTCCTGTGATGGTGACAGAGCCCTGGAACAGGCTGCGCAGAGAGGCTGTGGAGTCTCCTTCTCTGGAGATCTTCCAAACCGGCCCAGATGCAACCCTGTGCCACGTGCTCTAGGTATCCCTGCTTGAGGAGGGGAGTTGGACTAGATGATCCCTAAAGGTCCCTTCCTACCTCAACCATTCTGGGATTCTGTCACTGAACTTGGCCTAGGATATACTTCGTTAGCTAAGCCTGACTATGTAAAGCGTGCTCTCAAATAGACAATGGTCAAATGATGGGAATAGCGTGGCATGGAAATGGACTTGAGTAGAGCGCAGGAATTCTCAAGCCTGCCTTCCCAAGCACTGTGGCTTCAACTGATGAAACACCACGCTATCACAGAGCGCAGGAATTCTCAAGGCTGCCTTCCCAAGCACTTCAACTGATGAAACACCACGCTATCAAATACCATGACAGACAGCATAAATAAATAGAACATGAGGGTGCCTCTTAAAAATAAATGTTGCCCCATGATCTTTTTCCCAGAAGAATAAGGTTTCCAATGTGCTAGCTCTCTCTGCGTGTGGTATCTCATACTGCATGGTCTGTTCCCTATAAGTTCTCAACATATGCTACAAATACGCCTCTGCAATAGATGTATTCTAAATCATATGCTTACTGCTGCCTTCTGATCTTTTGCAGTCGCACATACGTATATTGTGTATATTGGATTTTGCCACGGGGCTATCTATCATTTTTCCCTTTCCAGCATCTGAAACGCATGACCGACAATTCAGTTTAATGTATGTTTTACTGCAGTTTCCAGATAATCATACAGGAAACTTTAATTCTCACCTTATGAAGCCAAGCACAAGCACATAGTACTGGACTCAGATTACAATTCTAATCTTTGCTTTCCAGAAGTGACATTATTGTACCTCTGCTTATTGATAAGCTGTATTTTTCATAACTGATAGGAAAATATCTGAATCAAATTCCATTGCAAGCGAACCAAATGAAAAAAAAAATCCTTTGTGTATCTGTGTCATCTTCTGTCCCAAAGCAGTACCTTGCACGTGCAGCTGGTTGGCATCATCCACCAGCTGCCTCAGTTTAAGGCCACAAAAAGAAAAAGAGCTGTGGGTCCCCCAGCCTTGCCACACAGCAGCCAAGCACCATCTGGATGGGTCCCTCTCCACCCCATGCCTTGAGGACTGACGTTAGTTGGCACATGGCTCACCAGGACACTGCTGTTTACACACACCCATGTGTAATAACTACCTCACCAACCGATCCTGATTCACACAGGGCTCATCCAGCACCGGTTAGCTTCATATTAAATGTGACACATTCTCCCTGAGTGCAAATTTCTGTTTACAGTCACAGAATGCGGCTCTGCCAGGAGGGCATTTTCCAGGCAACAGGAGCTTTCTACTGGGGATATGTCCTTGCTGATGGGTGGCAGGAGGAGAAGGATTTTTAACTCTCTGGAAAAGGACTAGCTGGGAGGTGGTGACAGAGAAATGGTCTCATAAAGCACCCATCCTGTGCATGAAGCACAGAAGGGAGCAGTAGATGCCATGGAGGAAGCCCTGTAAACAACCAGCTGAGTTTTAGCCACAAGCCGTCTCAGCTGCTTCAAATATAACGTCTATCAACTTCCAGCTGAGGCTGGAAGACATCAGATTTGCTCTGCCCTCAAGGCTTTGTGAATATATACATTCTGAATGACTTCCAGGAGTAACTTTGGTTCTGCAAAGACCAATATTAGACCCTGTACAGTGTAGCAGTGACTTATCTATGGAGGAGGGAAACAGGAGAAACTCCCTATCCCTCCAAGCTATCTATTTCTTGGCTCTTTATACTACTTTTATTGGCCCTTGGGAGTATATATTCCTCTCTGCATACTTTTCTGTGGTCTGCCTTATCATTTACTATATATATCAGCATGTGCTATTTATCATAAGGTCCACAACCTTCATCCACTCCAAGGATTTTGCGACTAAATCATGGCAATAAATTTTCTGAGAGTCCATGGGCTTTATAACACTAGAAGGCAGACATCTGAAATTATCATCTCAGAGTCTTCAATCCCTAATCCCCCAGTGAAGCCCAGTGAAGTCACCAAAGGCAGGGAGAATGCACACGAATGCAGGTTGTTCATACTCACAGTGGATTCAGAATCAGACTTCAAGTCTGTCTGCTTACTAGTAATGATTACTTTGGCTCCACTGGTTTTATAATGTTTGAAAGAATCAGGAAAACCACATTATTTTCAGCTGTCTTTCAACAGCATGTTTGGTTCATAGGAACTGCTTAAGAAAGCTAAGGAAGCAGGGTGTGTTTGTGGACTGGGAATCAGTTATAATAGCATCATAGTAACCAAAATGAACATGATGGTCTGTTATTAATGTTGTTCCTCTGTGTTTATTGCAGAAATGAATCATCTGAGAGCTGATTCAAATCCTGTTGACTCCACTGAAAGATTCCCATTGACTTCCAAGAGCTTTTTGCAGCAGATCCTAGGAATGGCTCAGACAAGACATTATCCCTCAATCTTTCCCCTTGCAATAGCTGTTGCGTAAGAAGAGAGTCAAACCTCGACTAGACTCAGAACGTTTAGTACAAAGTGTTAGATTTTTTTATATATATTAAAGAGACAAATTAAATGCTACTTGAATGTACATGTCCAAAAGAAACACTGGTCTGAGGAGTCTATATTTTTCAAAGTTATCACATTAAAGCAGCTTGGTATCTACTGTAAATCTAGGTAGTGGTAGAAGTATTCCAACAACTTTTTTTTCTTTAAAAGATCCTCAGACTGCAACCAATGACCTACCTTATGGGCATGTTTCCCGCAGTATTTAGAGAGGATTCTGAAGACATCAGTTCACAGAATCACAGAATGCGTAAGGTTGGAAGGGACCTCTAAAGATCATCTAGTCCAGCTCCCGTGCTCCAGCAGGGTCACTTAGAGCATGTGGCACAGGGTGGCATCCAGGCAGGTTTGGAAGATCTCCAGAGAAGGAGACTCCACAACCTCTCTGGGCAGCCTGTTCCAGGGCTCTGTCACCCTCACAGGAAAGTTCTTCCTCACATGGAGGTGGAACTTTGTGTTTCAACTTACACCCGTTACCCCTCATCCTGTTACCGGACACCACGGAGAAGAGCCTGGCCCCATCCTCCCTACAATCACCCCTCAGGTACTTGAAAAATGTTGATCAAATCTCCTCTCAACCCTCTTTTCTCCAGACTAAACAGGCCCATCTCGCTTAGTCTTTAAAGCTTCTAAGTTCTTGATTTCAGGGGCTTGCAGTGTGAGTGGCAACGTATCCACTACAGTGGAGTCTAGAGAGTAATTCTGCTGGCCAGACACAGGGACGTGATGTGAATACCCTGTGCCAATTGAAAAGGCATGTAAAGCACAGGCCAACAGGAGTCATATGAGTTACTGAAATGGCAGTGGAAGCCTGGTAGGACAGAAAAAGGGCATTGAAAGACCCCTGTGATTGCCTGAATTAAATCATGTCCAGATTCCTGTATTGGTTAGGAACTACATTCTGTTGCCCACACATAGGCAGCCCAAGGCCATCCAAGATGCCAAGATATCCAAAGCACAGGGTTAGCAGATATGACATAGGATGTATGGAGGACACACATGAGCTTTTGGAGAGGCAACTGGAGGCCAGACACACAGAAGATTTGGTACTTAATGTCACAGAGTCACAGAATGGTTGAGGTTGGAAGGGACCTGTAGAGATCATCTAGTCCAACCCACCCTGCTCCAGTAGGGAGACCTAGAGCACAGGGTGGCATCCTGAGATATCTCTCTTGGCTTCTGCTTCAAAAGAATGCAGAAGTACTAGGGGACTTCTCTGCATGTGTCATCTCGGCAGCACCTCTCTGAAGTCTCTGAAGTTGGCCCTGGGGTGTCCCATGGTACTAGAGGACTTTGCTTATGCAGATGACTCAGACCCCAAGTGAGCCTGTAGACACCTACAGAAGGATACCTACATTTAGGTGTCAGAACCTAAAGCAAACCTCACCCCTCTTCTGAGTGAGTAATATAGATTCATTCATCTATGAGAGCCCAAATTCTCCTTTTTAAAGCCAATTTGGGTATCCTGTCCCAGAAGAGGAGAATATCCAGGCAATACAGATACTAGCATTTTTGATCAAATGTACCCCAAGCTCAGACTCTATTGAAACACTTATTGGGAACCTATCTGCATCACTGAGCCTCCTAAATAGGCTTGAATCCACAAGCCATGCAGGTAATAAGTACTTCTGCTTCCCAGTACTTTCTAACAGGCTGAGAAATCACTAGCAGAGACATTAGTATCAGAGACAAGGCATCCTCCTGCCCTGAACATCCCAAATAGTGGTGCACAGAGCAGCTTCTGTCCTCTGAGAAGGGGAAGCCTGGAAAGAGGATGTGAAGAGACTTTTTGAACTGCTGAGTGGCCATGTACCACACGAAGAATGAACAACTGGCATTAGCAGGATATCATTTACAATTTTATGGGGAGAAAAGAAAAAGAAGAAGAAGAGAAAGAACCAGACCAAAATATATAAAAAGCAGAGATGTTTCTAAGCATGTCAGGCCTCTCAATACCTGTTATCCCAGAATGATGAAAAAATGTACAAAGAGGGACCGGAAAAATAACAATCCATAAACCGCCTTGATCCCTAAAACACTCAATTGCTGGCCTGCAATTGTACATGTGGTTTAACTTCCCAGCAATACTTTGGTCAATGCCCACCAAGATAGCACCCTGGCACAACTGTGGAGAGGGCACAGCTGAGGGCCTGTTCACAGCAGGCAGTCTGGATGCAGCATAGCAGGCAAGAGAACTTCTGCTAGAAGCTCTCAAACACACCTAAACATCCAAACTGGAACATGGCAGTGAACACTGAGGTGCATAAGGGATGTTAGACAGGTTGTAGATGCCTCCTTGGTGTATTCGGACCCATTGCTTGCCCCTCTCTGCTACCTGGGAGAGAAAATGGGAGAGAAACAGCTGGGGGCTGTGAATCTCTTCAGGGATCCCCCCATGGCACAGGATTTCCTACTGGTGGGCACTGAACCAACACCAGTAGCTCCCCAGCAGAGGAGCACATCAGGGCAGGACCGTCAGAGTGGCCAAGCCCTAGCAAATTGTAACACGTCCATTGGCAGATGGTGCCAAAGGGCTTGGAGCCAGCTGGAAAGGGCTCTAACAAGATTGTGTTGGCTTCTGCCAAGATTTGGGCTGGGTAGTCCCTAGAGAGCCTCCCAGGCCGGTGAGTCTAGCTGGAAGCCATGTGCACTAAGCACCTCTCTGCCAGAGATTTCCCTGCAGTGTTCGCTCCATCTTCCCAGAGCAGCATAGGTTGTCCATGCAGGCAGTTCCTTGAAGTCTTGGCCACAGCACGGCCTCCAGATCATGCTGGATCTCCCACGTCCAAATAACCCTGCCAGGCTAACACACATCTGGGCATGCAAGGCCATGCCAGAACACTGGACTGCTGAGGAGTCAGAACGTAGGAGGCTCACAAAGGACGTGGTGCTCCTAGCTATACTAGTAGTTCCCAGCTGCTTCCATGTGGACAAGTATACCGTGAAGTTGCTGTGCGAAATACAGACCTGCCAGAGCCATCTGCAATACTGCAGTGCCTAAATATCACCAGGGTTTTGTACTCTGGGATATGTTGCTGTTCTTGGTTTGGTTCGAAGCACTTTTGGCTGGAAATTGTCATGTTCTCAATGTTTCTGACAATAGCCCTAACCCCAAACCCTTGCTTCTGATCTGCGTAAGTCTCCACTGAAATAACAAGAATGGGAAAGTTTTTCTCTTATGTCTAACTGGGAAAAGGAAATACCCTTCAAAAGGACATGGATTCCTTTGATGTCTCAAAATAGAGAAGAGGCTCTTCTCTGTTCCATGCCATAAGGATAACACTGCCATGTCCATTTTTGGGACCTGTTGTTTTCAAAGATGGATAAAACCAAGAAATAAATAGCAACACTAATCTTCTCTCTCTTGCATTCTTGCTCTCCTCCTCAGGGACAGCTGCCACAGTGACGAAACTATAAGAGGACCAGTGCATCCCTTAGAAAAAGATAAACTTTCCCATGGTTTCATCATTGTACAGTGACAAGAAGGCTTGGAAACAGCATTGTATTCAGACGCCCATATTTAGCTATTTGCAATATAAATGTCCTCATTGGTATTTAAACTCCCGTTACTGTCAGCACTGATCTGGTCTTTACAATCAATGGGAAACAATTCAACTGGCCAAAAACACAGGATCAAGTTAAACCTGGGTACCACCCATCACAGGGAGGGATTGCAAATATTATACAGGAGCTATGGATAAAACAGAATAAAATACCACTATGTATGTATGTCTGGGCAGCTGAGCTCTTGGTATCTGCTCAGTGTGAGAGTGAGCCAGTTTCCCAGGCTTCACTGGCTTCAATGGGAGCTTTCATATCTCATTTACTTCTCAGCAGCTACACTCAGTGAATCAGAAGCTCAATCTTGACCTGGAAAACTGGGTAAAAATACACTGAAGAAGGATAAGAACTCTTCAGAATAGACAGATTATTCTCTGGCAGCAAATACTATTAAACTGCACACTCAATTCATCTCTTTTCTGGTAATAAAACTTTTCACTGTCAAGATTATGAAAGTTGAAGAAAAATATCTGTAGCAAGTTAGTAAACTTATAATCCACAAGGTGTTAGAACTGAATTTAAATATCATGAGGTTTGACAACTTCTTAAGGAAGATAATGGCAAATAATTATTGAAAATATATAATTTAGTATAAAAGACATTCTGACCTAGCTTTAGATATGAAGAGTGCAAATATCTGCAGTCAATGTAGTCACCCTGGGCTTTCTTGATAAGCAAGAGAGAGAAATAAGGACTTGTAAGGAGTGACCCTCTTACCTATCTGAGATGCTTACTTTAAAACGAGATGCCCTAGAAGGTAAAAAGGCCTTTTTCTTTTCATAAACTGACTACAAAGGGAGGCCAGGATATCTACTACATATGTAGCAGATTATACTGGAGACAGCTACATCTGGTCACCATTAGAATGTGTTTAATAACAAACCTATTTGCAACTGCATTCCTGTTCAGACCAATACATCTATGCACTCAGTACTCTATCCCTCTACTTACACTCAAGACTATATCCTTTGCAAATCCAAACCTTTACTCTTGCACTTCAAAAATGCCTGTGAACCAGCTACACACGGACCCATGACTCATTCAGTAAGGTCCACCAGGAAAACACTCGAAGCCAGGATGAGACACCTGAGACACAGCTCGAGATACGGCGCTCCCTCTAAGTAGAATGCCTCCAAATAAATGGAGATGAAACATTGCAAGACCCCTTACTTAGGAAAATGGTTTTGCCATAACCAAAATGTCAAGGCTGATGATTAAATATGTTTCTTTGAATAAAACCTATCTACTCAAAATTTCATGAAACACATTTACATGGAGCCTCCATGCCAAATAGTTAAGCAGTTCATATGATCCCAAATTAAAGAGAGACACAGTGCCTTACTTAAAAGACACTTACTAAGAGACACATGCCTGACTAAAATGGTATTCTCTTGGTGAATATTTTTTTGCAGCCTGGGACAGATAGATCATTTCTTCAGCAAGTCTAGCTTGAATCTCACAAAACATGGTTCAGCCAGGAGCGTGTCAGCCTTCCTATGGTACACGGTACAGTTTCTTGGCCAGCAGGTAAAGAAAGGTAACCTGGTCATCCAGATCTATAAAACTGCAGCTTGCACTGCTATTCGAAGTCTGCCTCTGCATCTGGAAATTAAATGCAAACCTATGCAAATGCCCAAGTGCTGCTTAAGAGAAAACCATTACATTGACACTGCTAAAAGACAAGGAAAGGAAAAAATAGAAAAGAAACCAATATCTGCCTTCACTGCTTCATTTTCTTTACTGTCAGAGGCATACTCAATTTTAATTAAGGGCAATTTAGGGGGCAAAGAATGATGTAGTGAGGAAGCAAATCCATTTGTTTGTTAATGCCATAAATAGGTGAGGAAACAACTGACAGAAAATTTACATTACACATGTTCTAACTCCAGGTTACTAGGTAGCTTGCTCCTTTTAACAGAGAGCCACAACACAGCACTGACATTTTATACCTCATTCTTCACAAGGCACCTCCAGAAGGTTTTGATAATCTCTAATAGCACAAAGAAGAAAATTTGCCTTTCTTGCTTGTGGGAAATCAGGTACAGCCTTCACACAACAGACATTGGACCTTTGATCAACATATAGCACTTTAAAGAAACATGTGTTACTGTGTAATCCTGGGATAAATCCGGATTGGTTTCTGTTTTTCACTGAAAAGTGAAGGAGAAAAGAATTTAGTATTTGTTATTTTTCATAGTAATAGCAATTATAACAATACTTCAGAAGAAAAATAATGTGAGACAATCATTGAATTCCTAATCAAGTGAACTCTCATAAGAATAAAGGATAAGTAAGGCAGGAGCAGCTTAACACCTGAGCTTCCCAAAGCTTCATGGCAATGAAGTTCAACAGCAATTGCGGGCACTGAAAGCACAGACTCAAATCTGTGTGATCGTGTTTGCATTATCCACATAAATGCAAAGCCCAGGGGAGGTGGAGAGGCCGGCGTTCTGCTGCGCCAGCTGCTACACAAATAGCCCCAGGACTTGCAGTCGAACTAGGCAAGGCAGGAGGAAGCCAAGCAACTGCCCCGTGTCAAAGAGCTGGTGACAGATTAGGGTTAGGAAGAAAAAGCCTCTTGGTCTAAGGCTGGTGCCCATGTTCTGGGGCAGCCCCAACACCTATGCCTGTCCACAAACAGAGAGAGGTGACACATGTCAATGAAAAGAAGGGGGAAGAAACGTGCTGGGTTTTTTTTCCTTTTTACCTTTTTATGATCCAAATCATTTTCCCTCTAATTGCTCGCATTCCCTTGTAAAAACGGCATTTCCTGGATGTTTCAAGAGATTATATTTTTCTTGCAAAGGAATTTTCACAAGAAGTTCCTCAAAGCCTGAAGCAAATAAACACAATCTAGGGACTAGACAGTACAAGTGGCATCTACAGACTGCTCCCTGTTGTACAGCTCCCTGCGGGCTATGACCATCCAGAGCGGGGCAACATTCAACCCGCAAGGGAAGGGGCTGTCGGACTCCAGAGGGAGCTGCCTACCAATTCTCCTCCAACCCCTACGGCTTTGGCTGGAACAGCGTTGGAGTGACACTCATTCACAAAAAAAAAGAGACCTCCAAGGCTCTTCCCTCCTTCTCTCGCTAGTCCCCTGAAGGCAGCTGACACCAAGTCCATCTGCTTGGATTAAGCAGCCTCCAGAGCCTTTGCAGGCAGCTGTGAGATGGCTTTTAAAGATAAGAAATGGCCCACGGTGGCTTCACGGGTTAGGAATTTAGTTAAATATCTTCTAAAGGGATTTAGCAGGATTTGCTTCACTGTTTATATTATGCCGTATCAGTCATGCTTAAGGCCCCAGGCTTTGTATTAGTAAGGCTGGAAAAACAACCATCCAGAAAGGATGCTAATACTGTGCCCCATCATTCCATTTCTTCACTCTGGCAATCAGGAGTTGCTACTTTCCTTGGCTTGGTCCTCCTAAGTGAGAGAAAATAGGTGAACACCAGATCTAAACTTCAGAGAGAGAAGAGGGACGGTTGTTCCTCCAGGTCCTGGTGTGTGGTAGCAATGCCAGAACAGCAGCCATTCCTAAGATAAGGCTGAGGAACTGCAAGTCATTGCTGGCCCCAGGGATAAAATAATCATAAGCCTGCTCAGTATTTGTAAAAAGATACAGGTAATTATGGAAATAAGCAACAAAAAGACATTTGAGAAAACGGGCAGGTTGATTTATGGGGAAAGATTAAAGGATCTGAATGTGAATGGCTTGTCTAAACAATGACTAAAACAGGACACCAAAAGTAGCCACCGTCAACAGTATTTGAAGCATCTCTCTGAAGGGGGCATTAATCGTTTGGGTGGATAGAGGCTGAATGCAATCAAAGTGGGAAAAGTAGATGAATGTTCAGGAAAGGTTCCTGAAGATCAAGACTACTGGAGTGTGACACTCACAGTCAATCTCCTACCCCCAGTAACTGACGGGAACCTGTGAGATACTGCAGACTGCTCAGACACATCCTAGAGAATCTCCTTGGGACCCCTATTTGTAAACGTGCCCCTGGACCTTCCCCCTCTCTTAGCACTGGTGCACATGAGACCAGACACTCCAGGGCTTAGAAATGAGATTTAATACTTCTTTCTCACAAAGTCTGCCTTGACTGTTCAACCACTAAATTACTCATAGCATAGATTGCCTTTTAATTAGGGAGTGTGTTGCATAACAGCCCAGGCCTTGCTAAGGCCTGTAGGCATGGCAACACAATGTTAAACATTACTGCTCTTCCCAGTGATTAAATACGCATTTGATACCCATGTACCTTGCATCAATGGGCTACAGACACCTCAGAGTGCTGAGCGCTCACTACTGTGTATTCTGCTTCAGCAGCAGCTCACAAACACCAATTGTACCAAAGGACCCCATCACAGAGGTTGCATCTATTTGCATCTTGGGTGGCTTTCACAGAATTGCTATTTATTTTCCCCCTCTGCCCTGCTCTTCCAGTTCTCTTTTCATGTTCAGGAACAAGGTTTTTCCAAATCCCAGAGAATTTCCTGTCTGCTTCATAAAAAAGTGGAGAAAGAGAAGAGAGGGCAGCTAGTAAACAGCAGGGCAGTGGTACGTGCTCAGCAGAAAAATGTGCACGTGCTCGTAGAAAGACACCAGCTGTGAATCCCTCTATAAACTGTGGAAGGAAATGGCATTGTCTTTACACACTTTCAAAAAGGGAAGGCAAATATATATGTGTGATCCATGCAAATATATCTTAATTGGTCATGGTGTCAAATGCTCCCTTCAATTTTGATCTAATGAGTGCTTCACTGAGCTGACAGCAATCTTCAGTAGCCTCCAGGCACTAATGAGTTAGCATCAAGGTGTCGATGCTTTTGGCATTAACCTCAATTAGGAGGAGTTAGGGTGATCACTGAATGAAGGGTCAGCCATTCATTTGGAGACATTCCTTTGACTATAGCCTGAAGTCTCTCGCATGAAAGGGACTGGCAGACTGGTTGCCTACCACCTTCCCAGTAAAGGAATCCTTAAAGGCAGCAGCATTACCACCAATTACCATATTTGAAACCTGTACAGGTCTTGACAGGAATAAAAAATCAACAGTATTTAATGAAGCTATTCTATGAGGCTTCCCATGTAGAAAGTAGTCTCTGACAATTAAATGGTAAATATCTATCTACCACATGTTCATGGTTAGAAACTTTAAGGGAATATTATTAAGGCAATAGATAAGTCAAAGAATAGAAAATCCACGTAAGTTTAATTCTGCTCCACCTATCCCTCCCCAAATTTTCTAAAAGATTTACTTAGATATAATTAGTTCAAATGTAATCTTGCACCATCATTCACAGGTAGTTCTGCTCTTCTGGAGTGAAATTCTGGATAGATCACAATTGCTGTCAGGGCTGTGTCCTCCCCACTCTGGCAGGGAGGTGTCAGGACAGCCACAAGGACCCCCAGGTCTATCCATGTCCTGTGCACCAGCCTGAGAACAGTTCTCCAGTTGGCATATTGCTGTTTAACCCCATGAATATATGCATTTTTGTGCCAGCAGAAACCATTTAATGAGTGAGTCTGTTTAGAAATCTCATAGGTGTGTCAACCCCTGTAAAATCTGGGTTACATTCCTGAATAGCATTATAGCATTATAGTTATTACGTTATAAACTCTGGGTCCATTCTAAAAGATTTTTTTTATCCCTATGTAGACCAAGAATAGTTTCCAGATACCGTGGGCACTACACAACAGCCCCTACCTCAGATTTAGCATACTGGTTAATTTCGTGATGGTTGCTCCAGCCAGCTATTTCTCTACATACAACAAGTTAAAAATCAGTATAAAAATGTCTTAAATATTAAAAAAAAACAGAGATAAATACTCCTGGTAACACTGGAATAACTCCTTCCCACCCCAACCTCCTTCCCATCCATCCTTGGAAAAATGACTCTGGAGCAGCTCCTCATGCACAACAGGAACTCCCCTGTGATTTTTGGGGCACAGATCTCATCAAAGAAGAAATAAATAAAAATTATGGAATAAAAATTTCAGTGCATGCACTTTTTGAACAACGGGGGGCGAGAGGTTGCATAGCATTTTGGCTGCTTTTTGTGGGACTCTTCTTCCCATAGGTGTTCTATGTGTTTCTCAGTGATGGATGAGATAGCAGAAGTTAGCAAAGCTCACCTAATTGTAAGAAGGCATTTGTCTTGCAGCTCACTCTGCTTAGGATCATCATAAAAGGTATCCTTTGAACTCCCTCTCTACTTCCTCCAGCCCCATCTTCTCTCCTCCTTATCCCCAAGGCAGTGATTTTTATCTCCGGGTCACCATTTCTCCTCTGCAAGAATCAAAGGGCTTTAAAGCCTTGCCCTTGAGGTGACAGCCTTACCTGCTCCTCCTCTGCACAAGATGCCAAACTCAGCTTCCTCAGAATATTTATTTACCCTAATCTACATTAGACACAGATTCATTCTGTCCTGGTGATGAAGAGTTGCTGTGCCTGGACCAGCCAGGCCAGACATGTTCAGGCTCTTCTAGATTTGAGATTCACATCAAGCTACAGTGAGCTGTACAATAAGCAAACGAGCAGCATGCTGACAGCCTCCCATTACCTAATTTATCAAGCTTCATCTTAAAATGATTTAGCCTGTTTGTCCCTTCTCTAATTCCTAGATAAAATGGTTTGCTTAGTCTTCAGGATTTTTTTTGTTTTGTTCCTGGTCCCATCATTCATTTTTCACATTCTTGTGCAATCACTACTCTCTTTCTCTCCTTGATGTAGAGTAGCAGAGGTACTATGGCCTCTGCTAACAGCAGATATCTCCAAGCTCATTAGTAAAGTGTGTCCCCACTCTCTTATGCACTGGTCAGCAGGAGATGACATCTTACCTTTGCTCTCAGGTGTTCCACAATCTCCAACAGATCTGTGCCATAAAGCCTTTCTGACTGAGATGTTTCCTTCTTTGCTTCTCTCTAAGATCCAAGAAATTGCACTCACAAAAATGTTAAGAAAACATCTCTAAAGATGACAAAGTCACAGTCTTAGAAGATGGAAAACTGAGAGCCTTAAGGTTGTACTTATCTATCATGATGCAGCCTTTAATTATACCACGACATCATCTTTCTGCAGGTTCTGGGAGGTTTGAATTGATGAAATCTCATTTCCTAAGTTTCTAAAAGATCTAAGGCTGAGGCCTAAGTTTCTAAAAAAGAAAGAGCCTTTTTGCTTTTCCTTCTTCTGAATGGAAATGCAGAAAAGACTAGAAGCAAGTTCAACCAGTCCATTCTGTTACACAAACAAGCAACATATGATACATTACCAAAAAAATAAATCTACTCTGCCCCTTCTTCCATATTACCAGCTGCAATTCCCATCAGTCTACAACAAATTTAAGGCCTTGAGTACTGAAGGCTAAAAGAATCAAAACCCCAAAGACCATCAAAAAAGACAGCAAAGCTGTAAACATTGTCTTAGCTCTTAGAGGCAATGAGGAAACCTATGAAGATGAAATGTAGAAAGTGGACCTCAATAGTTTAAAATCATCTAATCTTATGTAGATGTTTGCACTGTAGAGGTCCTACATACAGATGTCTCAGGTAACCCACCCTTTATGGTTAGTACAGGGGAACTGTGACTTCAGTTGTACAGTTCATCTCTTTCAGACAATTACTTTAGGATAAGATGTTTTGTGCCTTAAAAATAGTTGTTTTTCTCCATTACCTGTAAAAAGATTTTTTCTCAAATAAGAATATCTGTGCTATAAAACTCCAAGGCTTATGGGCCTACGCTTGATCCAACGAATCCCACTGCATGAAATCTTCATTATTTGCAGTCTTTATATGAGTACTGGATAGCAGAAACAGAAACATAGGCTTGATATAAGAATTATATGACAATAAGTTCTATTATCTTGAGAAAATAAGATGCAGACCTCCTAAACCACCCCTAAACCTAGATCCTTGACAGTGAAAATAGCCACATCATGGCTATTATTATATTCAATATTATATCATTATTCTGTTCTTTGTTTAATTGGTAGGTCAAACTATGCGGCATCTACATGTCTGTGAGTCCTGCTTTACAGTATGACACAAGAATCCCAGTTAAAAGTATATTGTATCAAACAGACATTCAGTTTAACGTCCCTATAGTTAGTTTGTTTATAACATTTACTTGTTTATGAACATGATTTTCATTTTAACTTATGAAGGACATCTGTGTTATATATTGTTCCCATCTTTCTCTAGTAATACCCTGTCTGCCTTGCTCTGTTTGAAAACTCAATCTAACAATATCATTGAAATAGGTCTAAAAGGATTTTGTTCTTTCTTTGAAGCCTGGAATTGTTCTTTTTCAGGTCCTGGACATGGGCTCTTTTTAGCAACAGAAAGTGTTTTGCAGTGATAAAAATATATTTCTACATTGATGAATTAATGAGTTTTAAGAGCAAAGAGACCATTACATTCACCCAGCCTGAGGCATTGATGGATTTACTCCCAGGAGCTAATGGACTGCAGCATGGACCCTTTGAGACAGCAGGAGCAAATTCATGCAACTCCTCAACCTCTCTCCTTATCAACAATACGGGGGAAAACACAGTTGAAATCTCTTATTTGACACAGCTATATCCTGCCTCTAAACCAACATATTTCATTGAATATTTATTTAAATGCAACATTTTGGAGAAAGTCAAATTTGCTTCCCAAATACCCAGGGAAACGTGGCTTACAGACCTGCGTGTTCCCATTGCTCTGCATCTCTACTGCCCCTGGGCAGCACCATGTGGTCAGTAGCACCAACCACAGTGAAACAACAGGAGCTGCTGCCCCTACACTCATGTCTCATCCTGCAACAGCCCAGTCTCTCATCAGGATATAAAGCGTGAGTCCTCTGGGACTTAGCTTATTGCCTCATAAAGCAAGACAGCAGGATTATTAATGTGGCAGAACTGCAGGATTTTCCAAGCAATTTGTGAGTTGCCATGGCAGTTCATTAGCTCCCAATCCAATGACCACTTCCTACCTGGCATCAATCAAGTAGGAGACACACTCATCTAAGCACACAACGGATATTCACATCAAAAATGCATTTAAGAGCACATTTTATCCATCCTACATCTAACAAAGGCACTAAAAATCCACCCTTTTCCAAGACTGATAGCCAATCCACTAAAACATGCCTAGACAAAAGAAATTCACATTTTCCCATCACTTTTTTTTTCTCATCAGGCCATTTCTGACCAATATATGTATTTAGAGAACAGCAGGTACTTAGCAGATGGGTCACGTTTGCAGTCTCTATTGACTGCCCAGGGAGCCAGGGCTTGGACAGTTTGGGATAGCAGGCACTGAATCGTTCCTCTCTCTTGGTTTTCAACGTCATGAACATAGTTTCTCTTTGTACATAGGCATGTAAATAATTTCCCATCCTCACTCAAAGAAATATTTAAGGAAAATTTTAACTTCAATGGTATTTTTACATTGGATTTTAAAATAGGGACACACTTAAACATTTCCTTGAATGCAAGTGGCATTATGTGTGTGGAAAAAAATTCAGCACAGATTTAAATACCTTCATCAGTTAGTTCAGGATAGGCCAAAGTCTAAGTCGCACCTATTAGAGAGGAAAGAGACTTGGAGAATTAAAAGGAGTCTCCAAAGATAACCAGAGAGTAATTTAGAGAAACGAAGAGATTGGGTGTATTGAAGTTTTATCAGTAAGGACAAAAACACAGCAGTAATGACACTAGCAAGCTATCAGCATATACTGCAAACATGATGTTTTATACTAAAGAAAGAGAGAGAAAGAAAGGAGAGAGGAGATAGTGAGAGAGAGAGAGAGAGAGAAAGACAACAACTTCTACTGAGTCTTTGTTACACTTTCTCTCTGTTGCATTATTCCTTTTATTTGTGGCCACCCTCTAATGGTTTCAAGGTATTTTGAAGAAAAATCAAGGCTAAATGTTTTGCATCTTCCTCTAGTTACAGCTGTTATCCTCAGAATGCAACCCCACCATGCGTGCTCTGCTTTCCCAGAATTAATTTGCCCTTGCATTCTTTTTCTTAAATAAAAGTAATTAATGTATTTATTAATCCAGTAATGGGACCCAAATACTGGAAAACCCCACCTTTCCTACTGCCCCATTAGCTAAACTTGGCTTTAGATCAAACTTCAGTATTTCAGCTCCTGCCAATGTTCAGGTTTGGAATGTTTTCATGTCGGAGGATTTTCATCTGCTTCCTTGGCTGGGCTAATGGAATCCTAACGTACATGAGAGATCACTATCTCACCAGGCTGCCACTTACTTGCTTGTTTCAATCATTTTGTACATTCACACTAACTTGTAGCACTTCCAACACAGCTAAGCGATGCCAGGAGGCGTTAAATGCAAAATGGAAAGGGATATAATATGACATGGAGAACTGATTCCCCTTTCTCGACTTGAGAACAATGTACAAGTGCTCCCACCAGCTGGAATAATTATAACAAATTAGTCAAGAAAAGGGGGAAAAACTACGGCTGTACAGATAGTCAGATGGCACCTTTTCTTAAACCCAGATTCACCAACAAACTGTGTGTGTCTGGCAGGAATCCTTACATCCAGCACAACATGGAGGCTCAAAGGATGAACCTCCAAGAAATCAAGCCATTGATTAAAGAAACCAAAGCTGTTACTTTATCCATTTGCTTCTTGGAGACTACTGAGAAGCCAGAGAACAGTCTGCAAATGAGAGAATTTTGCAGACCTTCTCCTACCAGGACTGGGAGATCAGTCATGTCTCTTGCCACTCATGAGCCATTGCTCCAAACAGCAGAATTGATGTCTGTCACAAAGTCCACCCAGCACAACTGTGACTTTTGATAAAAAACCATAAGTTTTGAATTACCATCACCTTTTGTCACCTCATAAATTAATCTCTCAATAGACATTTTTTCAAGAACTAGTATCAGCAAGAGACATAATTTTGTCTTTTTAGCCCTTCCCATGTAAGAGCAGAGTTCAGTTACCCCATCCTCACAATCACTTAAGTTTTTCCTATAGGAAATGTCTGCATGAAGATCCTCCTACCCACACTGCAACATCCTTCAACTTACTTGCTCCTGTTACCAAAGTTAAGGTCAGGCTAAAAGATCTCTAATAGCATTTGTAGCAGACTTTGGGACCAGGACCACAATGTTAAAATGAGAGTGCATAGGCCTTTGAGACCTCTTTTTGGAAATACATCATGGGGCTCTGGTTTAGTAACAAAGCAACAACTATTTTCCCCACAGGGAAGATGAGTGACATGGCCCAAGCAGAAGAACCATGCAGGAACATTTCTGCCATGCCCTGGCACCTTAGAGTGATGGAAACAAACCACCTGTGAGTCCCAGAGTAAGGAATCACCTGCCTGAGGCAGCTACAAGAAAGGCTCAAGTGATGCTCAGACAGACTTGAAACTCCCCTGCTGGGTACAACCATCATCTAAGCCAGGCTGCACCCGGAATACTCCACATCTTGCACCACTCTCCAGCAAAACTGCTCCTGTGCTCCACGTATCAAGCATTTCCAACTAAAAGATGTGGGGAATGGGGAATATAAACCTAGATACAATCACACGAAAGAAAAAAAAAGCCTGTACAAAAAGGTATGAGTCATTTTTACCAGTCAAAGCACATCACCTTTCACTCCCACAGGCTTTGTGAAAGTAGGACAATACCATACCAGGAGCTGTATGCATGCAGCTTTATGGAAACTAGAAAAAAAAAGAGAGAGAGAGAGAGAGAGATATCCAACAGGAGTTTTTCCACACTATGGTTGTTTTCTAAACCACGGCAACACCAAACAGCTTGTTTTTTGCAGTTTCTTTTAAAAGCATGCCAGAATTCCCTTCTGTCTTGCACAAGCACATGGAACTAAATTTGATTCTTGCTTTTCTGAGTTTTACATTTTGAAGGATTTTTCTTTTTTTGAGCAAATAAATATGTGGCTGATGATCACAAAAGCCAACTCAGACCTATGTCTGAGATCATGATTTTGACACGGAGCCATGGGCACTTTTGAAGTTCAAGGTTTTACCCATTAAAAACAAAACAAAACAAAATCCAATGTTGTTTTCTAACTGACTAGGAAAGTTGAAACCAAACTGAGAGATCACTATTGCCCTTTGTAGCAGGCTTAGGGACCAGGACCACAACACCAGCATGAGATTGCACAGGCCTTTGAGATACCCTCTTGGAAATACATCATAGGGCTCTTTTTGGTTTGTCCTTGGACTTCTGAGTCCAAAAAGAGATGTTGTTCTGCTGCGTTTCCTTGGATTTCATCACATTCCCATGAGAATAAGCTTCTCTCCAGCTTCTTTATGAGAAAACTGATCTAACAACATGACATTCCTGGGTAGAAAATTCACAAGGCTTTGCACTAAGCCTTGCTACTTCTTGCTGCATCTTCAAACAAAAACAAATAAACCAAGAAGAAAAGCTTCAACTTTCCTGTCATTCCTGCCAAAGGAAACAACAGCCAAGCAAGAGCTCATAGCCTCCTGCTCCTGGATGTCTCTCTCTGCTCTTCCAGGTGCTGCACATCAGCTATGCTGTAGTAACCACAGAAATTGCTACGGTAGCTCCCTCTCAAACACCATCTCTGATGTTCAGCACGTAGGTAGAGACAGACCCACGGGTCTGTTGCTGTCTGAGCATGCAGCCAGTGCCTCTTCTGCTACAGGCTCAGCAGATTCAGAGCATCACCCGCTCCTTTTTCAGGCAGACACAGAAAGAAACGGGAGGGCAGTGTTTTAATGGGTCAGCATCCTCGCAACAGCTTTATAAGCAAATCCCTTGAGCAAATATTTTCAAATATTCTGAAGCCACAAATGAGCGGATTTTCTTCACTAGAGGAAGCACAGAATGGTTGAGGTTGGAAGGGGCCTCTGGAGATCACCTAGTCCAGTCCCCCTGCTCAAACAGGGTCACCTAGACCATGTTCTCCAGCATCATTTCCAGACAGCTTTTCAATATCTCCAAAGATGGAGACAATATCTCCAAGGATGGACGAAGAGAGATCTGATGTCGTTTTGATAACACAGAATTCAGAAAGGAAATTTTTCTTTATTGCAAAATAGGACGACTAGTCAGGGAGCAGCACAATGTCTGCTTGACACTATGATCTGTGCTCCTAACTGAGGACATATTTTTTCAAACAATATTTTTCAACTGTAAGAAAATATTTCCATGTTCACCTGAAGGCTTTGGGGATTTTCTACTAATGCCCTTGATGAGTATAGATTGGTGCATCTTAATTAGCTGTACAAATGAAAGATAAACAAAACAAAGAAAAAAAAGGCTTATTGATAACCAAAACTATTGCAGGCAAATGAAACAGATGGCCATGAACAACTGGGTTGTAGGCATCCAAAACAGCTTCAGCTTCCAGCTCTTGCTGCCTTTGCAGAACCAGTGTTGGAAAAGTTAACCAAACATCATTACTGTATTTTCTGATTTTTCCATCAAGTCAATAGAAAGAGAGTCAGAATTAAACCACACAAGTGATCCACAGAACTTTCCCATGTGACCAAATAAGAATCACAGTAACCTGCATAACCTTCTGAGAGCGCAACAGCTTTTTTTTTTTTACACAATTACACCCTTGCCTTTCTTCACATGCTGCCGTTCATCAAACACATACCCCAGTGACAGTTAAAATAAGGGAATTTTGTGGCTCACCGCATGTGTAGATGACATTAAGATGCTTTCGGATGCCAGGGTAACAAGGATCTCCAAATTCATAGGTGCTGGCATAGATGCTGCAGCTTCTTTTCCCATGACAGCGCTTGATCATGATTTGGAGAGCAGTAGCTGACTGACATTCTGAAAGGAAAAAAAGGATACCTATTTCTGAACATTTGTCCATCCACATTAGAGAGCTAGACTTGTAACAGAGAGCAGAGGCATGACAGCAGATATGCATGAGCTTTCTATGAATATTTCAAGATCTTTGTGCATACATGGGAAGGTGTATCTCGCTCTCAAACACTTCTAGTAACTGTAAATTGTAAAAGGAAATTACAGAAAAGAATAGCAAAGAATTAGAAGCCCTCCCTCATCAGTAGAAAAAAAAAAGGCTTATTGATAACCAAAACTGTTGCAGGCAAATGAAACAGATGGATGATGCAATTAAAAGATAGATTGGTGTCAAGAAGAAAAGCCTATCCACAATAATATCCTTCTCAAATGCTCTTTGTTCTATGAAGATCTCAAAGGATTCTAAGAGAGGTATCGGTATCCTTATTTTAACAGATAGAGAAACTAAGAGACATAGAAAGAAAGAGACTAAGAACAGATCAGGGAATGGAAAAAGACTCAGACCTCAGGACTCTCCTTCAAGTGTATTCATCCAGAAAAGCCATGAGCCTCTACATTAACTAGGAGACTTTCACAGGAACAGAAATTACACAAATATTACTATATAATACACTTACAATATTAAAACTCCACTGATTTATTTGTATTACTATGATGATGCAATCTATCAAAGTAACTCCAACC
>NW_010581330.1:0-90236 GCF_000705375.1 Tinamus guttatus
GGCCTGAGCAGGCCGCATGGCGCAGGCGGCCTGGCAGAGCTCCTGGGGCCACGGGGCCAGGGTTGGTGGCCGGGGTCTGTTCACAGTTTCATTCCGCCCAGTGTCACAAGAAGTGAGAAGCTGCGGGACTGTCGTTTATAATGTGAGGGGCAAAACTGCAGGGTGGCCTCATAGAACTTTGGGAGCCAGCGTGGGGAGGAAGCCAGGGGTCTGCCTTGAGCTGTGAGTGTAAAAATCGGCAAAATACCTGATGCGGCAAGTGGCCAACACCGCAGGAGGGAGGTGATGGGGTGATAGCTCATTCCTCTGTGAGGTGGCCCTCCGAAAAGGCTACCCAGGCCTTCCGTGTTGGCTGCTTGCTTAGGACAGTGTTTGCACTGCATGTATTCACAGGGTCCCCCAGGACTCCCCTCCTTTCGTGGACTGCGTGGCAGATACAAGCCCTCTTCCAGCAGCTTTGAAGAGAGCGAGCGCTGCAGCCAGACATGTTGGTGTTGGAGCTGCTCCGCATGCCCTGGGATCAGGGTATGTGGTGAAGGGAGGCACCCGAGCAGGGAGGCTGTCCGGTTTAGCACCTTGCAGCCAGACATGTTGGTGTTGGAGCAGCTGTGGTTAGGAGCTGCTCCGCATGCCACGGGATTGGGGTATGTGGTGAAGGGAGGCACCTGAGCAGGGAGGCTGTCCGGTTTAGCACCCTGTGTGTTAGAGGCAGCAGCTCAAATGGCTGGGGACCAGTTTGTTTGACTGACCTTTATTAGCACTGCTACTCCCTTGGTATCATTACGTCTGGCACATCACCCTGTTCAGAGCCACCAATAACCTTCTGCCAGGGAGAAGCAGGAGGCTTTCTAGCAATGTTTTTCAGGAGAGACCATTTTGGCTGTCACTGCTCACAATAGCCAAACTGTCTGAGGGAGACAGGCTGAAGAAACACCCAGCTGAGCTTTCTAATTGCTTCTGGCCACTGCAACAGCCCATGGATTTCCAAGCTATTCCCTGCTGGCTGAAATTCCTGAGGAAGGACAGACATTGCCACTACTCAGATTATCTCCTGAGCCAAAGGAAATCTCTGCAGTTTCCTTCAGCAAGTGAGATGACGCCAGCTCTGCAGGAGGACAAACTTGCTGGAAACCTGTCAGTAATATTTGTCAGATTTTTTTGGAGATGCAGAGATGTTAAAGCTAGAATAGAAACGCTGTTGCAATCAGCTAGTCTCAATTCTCCCCTGTCGTAAAATCAAAGAATCTTGCCCTGACATCTCTACAATTTCCAGAGCTAGAAAAGCTGAGTGTAAAGGTAGGATTCTAATGCTTAGTAAGAAGGGAAATAACGCTGGAACAGACTGGCAGGAAACAAAGTGGAATCTCTCTTGTTTGTGATCTTTTTCTTGAAACTGGATGACTTTCCTTATGATGACTAACCAGAATTGGGATACTAACCAGAATTTTTTGTCTCGTGTAACATATGGCAGCAGGTATCCTCTGGTCTGTATTACAGGGTAAACATTCTCTGTTCTGCCTTTGGCATCTATATATCTCTGAAGCCTGGGATAGCTGGAAAATGGGATTCTGGGCTGCCTTTTTTGATGGGTGGGAAATGTGTTCACTTGGAACCTAGTAGCATACTGAGGAAAATTCAGAGACTTCTGTGCATTTATTTGGATGAAAATTAAATATTAGTCACTAAGCAACATGCTCTGAGCATGTGCATTAGCAGGTTTCACGATATCTGGTTGCAGACTGGAGGGACCAAATGTTGGTCTCTTCTCCCTTTCCAGTCTTTGGCTTCACTGTACCTAACTGCTGAGAAAGAACACAAGGATGCGTGTTTACTTTGTTAAGCAGTTCCCACTTTCTTCTCTTTCCATGCAAAATTATTATAGTCCTCCTGCCCTCTCTTGTTTCCCAGAACATTTTCTTCCTTTAGTTCCAGTGGACCAGTTTCCAACATTTAGACTCACTGCTTTGAAGCTTCCCCTGAATTTAACAGTCATGCAGTAAGATTTGGAAAGTTAATAACACATTTTTATGGAGGGGAAAGGTATTTGATGAGAAGCACTGGAAATTATGCACCGATCAGAATTTCTGAAAGATTTTGCAAGTTCATAAAGCCTTATAAATATAAAATGGGCTTCTCAGAGGGACAGCATGAATACTTCCTGAAGCTAGGAAAATCACCGTGTAAATAGTCTGAGCACAGGGCAATGCTTTCTGCATACTTCCTGGCAATGCAAATTCTAGCAGCCCTGTTCTTGGAGCTCCTGCCTTTCTGCTAACACCAGCACAGCTTGGATCTTTGCTGGATTTCCCAGTGGACTTTTAAGGAGCTGTCGGAATTCTGTAGCATGCATGCTTTTGCAGTTGTGTAAGTGTCGCATCTTGGGTGAGATTTCCCCTCCTCCTTTACTGCACCACTGCCAACTCAACATGGTTTTTGGGATCTCCCCAGCCCAGCCTCGCTTGCTGCACAGCTCTTGTCTTTACAGACTGGTCTGGGATCCCCAGCCTATTATTTCATAGGGGACAAACAATACAGAAGAAAAGGGGGAAAATATTTTAGGCTTGTTCCTTCTTGTTCCCTTCTTTTGCTTGAATCTAGCATCAACACCTCCTTTCTAAGCACTCCTCCTATTCTTGGAAAATATTCAGAATAATTTGGCTTTTCCCATCTGGGAAGATTTTTTTTTTCTCTGTGATTCAGACATAGGCCAAAAAAAATGGTATTATGCCTGCTGACCGTGGTGGATAGAAGAAGGGAATCAGAGAGAAAATAGCCAGTATGACTGAGGACTTGCTGTGATGGTGGTAAGATTAGTCAGAATTTTTGTGCTGTGTGTGTCATAACACCATGTGTACGTATCCAGATGTGACTTCATGGCAGAATAATACACTAGCCGTGACAAAAGGACCTGGTAAAGGTAGGAGAGAGTCTTGGCTTATTCAGGACATAGGTAGGAGGGAGCCCTCAGGAGCTAATGAGAATATGATGTGAAGTATCCAAGGCTAGAGCAGGAGATGAGGGTGTTTGCATCCTACTGAAAAGCAGCCTGGTAATGCTAATCCTGCTAAGTAGTTAAAGGAGATGTTGTTATAAAGAAAAGATATTTGTGACAGACTGCAATTAATTTAGTCATTTCCTGTTTATGACAATGTTCATATTTATGAAGTTATTTGTAGTCGTTCATTACTGACAGCTACTTGGTTTAAAAACAAGGCAGCATTGTAAATGGAAATATACGGTTATTAGAAATCAGCCTTAGCCAAAATGCTTCCTTCAATTTGCTGCAAGGGAAGAATGCTTAGGTGGCTGGCACATCTACCTGTAACAAGTCTAGTAGTGTTTTCAGACTGACATAAATTTTCAATGCATGTATTATTTCTCTCGCCATGTTTTTTAACCACAAAATAAGCTGTTTCCAGTGACCATGGCTTGGACAGGTAGAGAGATTCTCTGCAAGCCCCGGACTTTGAATTAATGATCCCACCAGAACGGTGGTCCACGATACGTGAAATAAATCCCCATCTCAAGAAATGCACCAGTCCGTAATGCACGGGAGCTGCAGCAGGCTGCCAGCTGGTGCCTCATCACCGGGCTCCAAACAGGGTTGCCCACGTGCTTGACAGTGAATTAGCTGCTAATAATGGATAGCCAGGCTCTTCTGGAGTGAAACATTTACAAGAACCGACATGCTGCCAAGTTTAAAGCCTGGGAACACAAGGCAATTTCAAAGCTGTCATTTCCTCGCAGAAAGGGGATTATTGCTTTGTTATCAGCACAGATACCACGTTATGTCGCTTTCCTGCCCTTCAATTATCCAGGTCATGTAGACTGGCAGTGGGCTGCACAGAAAAACACATCTTTTAGGTCTGTAATTTTGTAGAATGTGCACGTGTCTACATAAACCAAACCTCTAATATGAAATCTGCTGCTGATATGCATGCATACACGGTGCACAGATACCATGTATGTAAACATTACACTTATAAACTTGCCAACTGCCTTAGCCACAGTAACAGAGATGTACTGGCAGGTCGGCTCCTGCTGTTTCCAGCATTGGAGGCACTTCCCATGGTAGGTGTGAGGAATCAGTGCAGGAATGGAGGCCCTGACTGAGGCAGCATTGGCAAATACCCTGCTTTGCTCTTTTGTGCCCCAAGCCTTTGGCTTGCCAAACACTACGGCTTTCCCCAGCTTTCGGGGGTACCGTACCCTGAGAGGCAGCTCCAGATTGCAGCATTTCTATAGCTGTGCTTATAGCCATCCTTCCATACACAAAGTATCCAGTAGATGGTAAACTTGCCCGTTAGTGTAGAGGGTGGATTATGCTGTTGCATGGAGGATGAGACAGTTTATCCTTCTCTTCCTGTGCCTAAAGCATCCTTAGTGCCTCTGGGTGTTGCAAGGTCTTTCTGTGGTCCCCAAGTACTTAGCAGGGCTTCAAGCAATGCACTTGTGCCCACCCTGCAGAAGGATGAGAAAGGCACCTGGGTCAAAGGAATCAAATGTGCAGACCTATTTTTTGAAAACATTTGGGTAGCTAAATCAACAAATACGTCTCGGATGTGTGCTGGACTGTCGCAGCTCTGTTGCTGCTCTGTGTTCCACTTGAGGGTTAAAGAGAAAGCACTCCTGTGGAGAAATTCATAGTAAGCTGCTAGTTTGCAGAAGACTTTAGCAGTCCTAAACTCTGTTTCATTCCTGATAGGACACGGAAAGATACAGTAAAGACAAAGTACACTAATATTTTGTTCTTTTTTGGTAATTAGCAATATAAGTATTCTCCAAGTGCTCACCCGTCTTGTCTTGTGCACATTTATTTCCTCTGTTCCACTGTCTCTTTGTTACCCGGGACTGAAAAATCACACTATTCAGAATGTGCATATTTCTTGAGGAACAGCTTTAACTTGGGTATAAGTTGCTTTCTTGCTGCTCCTCAAAAAGCTGGCAATGTATTATGAATATCTGGGGCTTATACCCTGTAGTTTTTAAATAGAATTTGGAATCATGATCTGCAGAAAGCAGCATGTGGCCTTAGATAAGATGTAACAGTGATTCCATCATTCTGTGCAGTGAAATGAATATATGTGAGATGTATCTATGTGCGTGTATATATACATATATATATATATATGTGTGTATATATATCTATATATATACATGTCTTTGGCACTTAGCTTGTATAAAATACATAAGTTAAAATATTGTTTTTCATTATTTTGGCTATAAAGAAAACACTGGGAGATTATGAACTTTGAATAAATTCTTATAGTTAATAGGTGCATTTGTCTATGTGGAGCAGCATGTGGTTTATAATCTGGTGTAGCACTGCAGGATTGCCTTTGATTTAGAGCTGCAACAAAGCGCTGATTGACTCAAAGGAACCGAGACAGCAGGTCTGGCTCGGTCGTAATTTGTAATGTGTTTCTCTTAACTGTTTCTTCCTAAACATAAGGCGGGGGCATCCGTCACTAGGCATCACTGTTTTAAAATGGCTTTTCTCTCACAAAACCAAGTGTAAGTCACAGGAAGTTTAAATGCCATGCTGTATGAGAGCTGCAGGGCAAAGAGGTTTTTTGGGGAACTCCCTGTTTGAAATTTTTCTTTTGGTGAGCTTTTCCTCAGTAAAAATCTGGAGACTTTGCTGTTCCCTATCCTAAACCAAGTAGGAGAAGAATATATTTTTCCTGTCAACGCCTTGGGTTAGAAATGATGAAAGGGGTGTTTGTGGCAGGTTAATTGTTCCTTGGGTACGTGCAGCCCGCACGCAGAGCGGGTGTGAATGGTAACGCGGGCAGGAGCCGCCGCGCGGGGAGGCCGCGGTCGCCGCACGCGCGCGGGCCCCAGCAGGCTCCCTCGCAGACAGCCCGCGCGCCAAGGGCAGCCCGACCTTCCCTAAGCGCTGGCTGCATCCGTAAACACGGCGTTCGGGAGCGCGCGAGGGGAAGCAGCAACGCAGCCGGCGGTGCAGGCGGGAGAGGACGCTCAGTTTGGAGTGAAGCGGCTTTCTTTAAGCAGCATAGTCTGAGTCCTAATTATTAAAAAAAAAACACGTTTGGTAGGTGTTTCCACCTCCATTTTAAACATACAGCTCACTTGTCTGTCACAGAACCAGGTAAACAGAGCAACTCCTTTGTTTCCAGAGGACCTGTGCTCATGTAGGAGCAAATATCTCAGGTGAGCCCACGTGTTGGCACACCAGCTTAGCTGTGTGGCATGTATTTACATATGGAATTCATCAGGATAATACAGCGTCAAAGCCTGAACTGTGGTTTTATGACAGCATCTAATTACGGGCTTTAGGGCTATTGATACTTCATCCTTCTCGGGTGTCCCGTTCACTGAGAGTGTGCACATGTGGAAAGGTGTGGAAATGCTGGAGGTGTGAAATCACAGCAGAACCAAAGATCTTTCCACTCAGACCATGAGAAAAGCTCTCAGAAGAGCCGGGTTTGTCTAATTCCAGAACAGCTGGGCTCTGCAGGAGCTGCCAGCATGAGTAGCACTTTCGTGAAGTCGTGTTATGTGAGCTGGTCTGGGAGCTACAATAAGGAATCAAATGTGCAGTAATCCATCATGTTCGTCCCTTCTCTCATTACTATAGTGCCTAACACAACTGCTAATGCATTCATGCTTGAAATGCAGCCTGGCAAGCCAGGGAGGACAGTCCCCATCCTGCCAGCTGCTCACAGAGGGGCACAGGGCAATTTTTCTCTGCGGAATAGATTGGAGACTGCTCCCTGCCAAGGAGAGCCAACTCGGGTAGCCCAGCCACGTCTGCTGAGATTTTAATTATTGCCTTTCAACTTTGCTATCACGATAGAGCTGAGCAGAATCTCCACACCCATTTGTGGTTTAAATACTCAGGTACCGTCAGTGACACATGCTTGGCTACAGCACCTGAGAAAAGAGGCAGGCTTAGCTCCTAAAGCCAGAGTCCTCCAGGTGAGTGGTCTCCCTCCAGTGGTGGGTTTTTTTTTGTTCGTTTGGCTGTTTTTTTCTTAAACATTGTTTGCTGCTTCAAAAGCTTAAAAAAAAATCAGTTCAAATGTAGACTAAAATTTTCTCATGCACAGAAAGGCAGAAATGTCTTATACCTTCCCTTTTACACAAAAGATTTAAAGTTTCAAAAAAAAATGACTGGTGATGAGAGGAATGACTGAAGGGGGCATTGGGAATATGCTGTCTGTACATCTATTATAGTGGGAACCAAAGCAAAGAGTCACATTGAAAAGCATCCAGTTAGTTAACAACCTCTCAATTTAAGTGCATTTTAAAAAGTCAAATAATAGCAGGAGGAAGCTGGGCTCACAGCTGTCTGCCCCCAATACTGTCTTTCATTCTCATAGCCTGGCCAGAGTCCAGCTGCTTTTGGGCTGTAAGCCACAGGGTGTATAAAGAAAAGATTCTGTGATCCTGTTTTCTTGTCAGTCAGGGTGAAGTTGTTGCAAATAACCATTTTCGGGTGTGCCTGTGCCCAAACAGAGCATACTGTTGGGCACTCTGCAATTGCTTTGAGTAGGGAGCAAAGAGGATGAGCAGGCCCAGAGCACAGAGGTCTCAAGGCCTCTGATGCCAGAGCGAGGGGTTCCTGCAGATACTGAGCTCTTCAGCAAACCCAGAGGCTGCTTGACCTCTGCCCGTGCAATGAGTCGAGATCAGTGTTCTCCATCATTGTCATTCGTGCTAATAGGTGACCTGGCTGGGCAATACTGGGCTGTGATTTTACACATTATGCTTGTTTTGTACGTGGATTTGTACTAGCTAAAGAAAAGGCATGGTGCCTTAAGGAGTGCTCTTGGAAAGGTTGGCTTTGTGTTTACTGCTTTGGTCAGGGGTTTGTGACTGTGTTCCAAATTGAGCCCATCCTCTTGGGCATCCTTCGATGGCATTTGTGCTAGCTAAAGAAAAGGCATGGTGCCCCAAGGAGTGCTCTTGGAAAGGATGGCTTTGTGTTTACTGCTTTGGTCAGCTGTGTTCCAAACTGACCCCATCCTCTTGGGCATCCTTCGATGGCTTGAATGTGCCACACGGCCTTGGTATTCTGTCCTTTATTCTCCCTCACCTTGCTTTTCTCTCTAGGATGTGAGTTATTACTGCATGAACATAGCACCCTTACACAATGAAGCTCTCATGAAGGTTCACGCATGGAGCTGGTCAGGCCTGGATACGTGGACAGACTGTGAAGACCAATTCCAGGATTGCTCTGCTTAAGTTGTGGTGGGGGGGAAGTTGGTGGCTTGGTCATTGCAATCCCTTGGGGGTGTCAGTTCATCACAACCTTCTCTGGGTTCAATGAGCCTACAGGGAAAAGCCCTGGGATTAGAGCTATGGAAGCACCTGAGTGTGTCAGGAGGCCACTCTCTACCTGGGAGTGTTTGCTCATTCTTATTCCTGGGAACGTAGGGATGACTTTTGTGAGCATCCCAGCTAATATGGCTCCTATAGGATAAGATATGGTCAGTGAAGTCCTCTTTTATTACTCTGAAAATATATCTACAAGAAGATGTTAAAAATGTGGTTTTCTGTTATGATAATTTATTGGGAGTAAGATATATATATATATATATATGTATGTGTGTATATATATATGTATTTATGTATCTTATCTATATATATAAACTTGAAGCCAGCTCAGACTAAAACCCAGAACGAGATCCCCAAGCCTTGTAACAGACCTTCTTCTCCCCCCTATATTCCCTTCAAATGGCTGGAGCAGAGTGGTCAGTTCGGGTTGATTTCACTGGCCAGAAAATATTGCCCCTTGGTTGCTCTGTATGGGTCTCTCCTCCGAAGTCTTTAGATGAAAAACAGCCTGTGATCACCTCCCCATTCACCTATGTTGGGACTGGACCTGTGATATATCAAACCATCTTTTGCTATCATATTTTTGAAGTGTTTCCAGGTTTGTTTCCAATCTCTCAGGTGTGAGTGATGGACAGGTTCAGCCCTGTTTCAGTGTGCGCACACACACATATATATATACACACACACACATATACATGTGTATAAAAATGTGCCGATGAATGTGTGCTCGTACGCATGCACTCGCACGAACTGTAGGTGGCACTTTGAGAATTAGCAAAGATGCTGCTGTGGCCTCTGTACTGGCCTGGCTCTTCCCACACGGAGCCAGGGGGAAGGAGGAACAGAAAGTGAGGATGGCAGAGAGCAAAGGAGCCCTGGAAAAATACCCCAGTCCTTCCTCACGCTTGGGCATGGTGTGTGGTGTTGAGCTGCTGACAGCCCTTGGGAGAGATGTGCCAATACCCTGTACTTTTCTTTACAGTATGTTTTTCTTACCTGCCTCAGAGGAGGAGATCTGCTGTACTTATCACTGCAGGAGTTCGGCCCGATAACCAAGTTAAGCGGCCAGAGGAGAGGCAGCTGCTCCGAGGGGGTTCCTCGTGTTCAGCACCAGGTACAGATTACGCATTTGCGGAGTGCCTGGCCCTGACCTGCATGAGTTGTCAGGAGAGAAATTCAAGCCACAATGTGATCAATTTGCTGTCAGTCAGCAATTGGGAACTGAAGGGCAACCCTGGATCGATCTGTTTGCAGAGCTATGTCCTCATTTCAGAGATTACCTTGTTTCTGCTGTGGTGAGTTAACACTTTGGGCACCGGGTGCAGGTGAGCTCCGCGTCCAGTCTGTGTGTGTGTACATTGGACATGATGACTTATGGAGAGGACAAACTCTGCATGAAACCTGCTACATATATGCAAGTGTTGGACGTGGAAATTGGCTTGTAGAGCCTGGGACACAACTCAACAACACACAGCAGATCTTTTATTCTAGGCAACATGAGCCTGGGTCTGGGGAGGCTATTCTGCACGTGCCATGAAGAGTTAGATGCCACTGGAAGAGGCATCTGCGGGGTGCAGTATTAGAGGGTGGTACTGGAGAAGGGTTTATTGTGTTTTGCATACACCAAGACAAGAAACTTTTCTTAGATCTGGCACCATGTGAAAACTTTGACTGTTTCTGGCCCTTGTAGCAGCCAGGAGAGGGAGAGTAGGCCCCTGGGAATATACCGTTCTTGTCACAAAAAGGTATAAATGCGTGGCAAATCTGCAAAAGTGAGACCATGATGGGGGGCAGTTTTGATCGTTTTGGAAGATGTTTCTCTGTTCCTCCTTGGAGGTGGTCTGAAGGTCCTCAGTGTGCAGCATCTGTGTGTGTGTCACTTCGTGGTGTAGATCCCAACTGCACTTGAAAAACCATCCATGGAGGAAAACACCTTTTCATGGGCACGAGGGATGTTATCAGTTTCTTGGTACAGCATTTAGCAGCCAAATAGAAAGAAGTGGACAGGGACTGCATCACCTCCCCTTGTAACTGACTGTCAAAGGCTCTAAGTGCTTGGCAAGGCCCCAGAGTTAGGGGAGGGCAGCGAGGACAACCCCAGCGTGGGCAGCATCACTGCTGGGTGAGCAGTGATCTTCATCCCCACCGTTTGGGCACTATTGGGACCCAGTGCCAATCCCCTTTCTACCAGTAATCACTGGGCAAATTATTTCTGTTCATCCTCCCACACTGTTTTTAGGCTGACATCTCCTTTACGTGCTGCCTGCTGCAGGCTTGGATGAAGCTTGCAGGATCAGCAGATGGGCTGCTTTTTGCCTATGGCTATAGCTTTAGCTATTCCCTTATTTATCATCCACCCAGGAGCTGGGTGTGGATGGAGCCCTTTGCTTAGGGAAGTGAGCTGGGAGTAGGTATGGTGTGGCCTCTATTTTAAAGGTTTTGTTTTTCCTTTCATTTTAATTCAAATGGATGCCTTGAAGAAGCCATTTTGTAAATGTGTTTCCTTGTTTTAACTGAATTTGCAGGATTACTCAGGGCCTTGTATGAGGACCATCCCAGGTAAATCTGTATTTGTAATGTGTGGTTTTCCTTGTCTGGAAAGGTTGAATTTCAGCAAGATAGAGACCCCAGCATTATGGCTTCTTTGCCTCCCATTGTATCAATACTTCTCTGAAGTTTTCTAACCATAATAATAAAACAGCTGTGTAAAATTCACAGCTTGATTTCTCTTTTGCTTCCCCTCCTCTCTCCCCTGCTGAGCTCCCTTGAGTATGACATCAGCTTAAGCACTGTTCATTTAGGATCTTCAGCTTTCCATGCGGATTACAATGGAGCTGCTGAAGCGTGCTTTGTTAGCTTTGATTATGTTCAATATGGTGTAGCACAACAGCTGGAATAATTGAGATAATCTCCTTGCTCATGTAGGGGGGAAAATGATGCTGAAGCAGGGGGAAAAAACTCTTAGGAAGCAGTACTGGCAATTCAGGAATTGGAGACCTGTAGTGCCGAGGCAATGCACTAGCCAGGAGGTTTCAGCAGATCTGGGGGAGCTCTCGTGCCAGAGGGATCTGGGCTGCTTGTTACTCCAGTGCTGGGAAGATGTGTCTTTGTAAGACTGTTTGTCTGAGGCCCGTTTTACCTGTGTGCAAAGGGAGGACAATGTTCCTGGCTCTCCTGAGAGGGTGTTTTGAGGCATAATCTACCATAGTGGTGACTTTCACACTAATGGTTCCCAAGGTGTTTTAAACAAATTCCGTTCCAAATACTGCCCATTTAATAATGTCAGCTGAGAGTCAGCAATGGCAGCAGTGAGCAGCCACTTTTTGAAGCCAACATAGGACACAACTGTCCCCCAAAACACTGGAAGATCTGCTCTCTGCATAAGCCCTGTCCCCCTCAAGAGCCCTGTGTGGGATTAGCCTTTCCTGACTCTCCACACCACTTCAATGAAAACACTTGTCTGAGTTTGGAAAAGGTGGAACACTATCCAGGTTAGGTCTGTGTTACATGCAAAAGCTGCCTGTGAAACCAGGAAAGAAACAGTGGATTTGGCCATCGGTTTGGTTGCCCTTCCTTCCTTCCTTCCTTCTAGAACAAAACATCTTTCATTCTCCACCAAGAAAGATGTCTCTGCTTTGCAGGTGTCTGCAGCTCCAATTTAGACTCTGGATCTCAGGTAACTCCTCAGAAGTAGTCGCAGATGTTTAAGACAAAAATACCAATCTGAAAAGCAAGCCAAGGAGTCTGTTTTGGATGCTGCGTGTACACAACTATGTGGTTATTACAAAATCCTTAACATGCCTTGGTAAACTTTACTTAACAGACTACTTAATCTCTAAAAATGTTAACCTCCAGGTTTTTATTTACTGAGTTGGTGCTTTATGATCCCGTTTTCTAATTGAAATGTGTTCATTCCTTCTCCAAGTGCCACTGCTAAGCATTTTACTGATGTATAGCGAGAAAACTGGATGGGATTTTTATTCTTTCAAAGTAAACTTGGGAGACAGATGGTGTTCAGATGGTACAGATGTGACAGCTTCCATTGCGTTCTTTATGGAGCCCGTCTTGCCAGCTAAGCACTTTTGTTTTCAAATGACAATGTTGTAGGTTTCACAGGCACCACAGAAGAGAGGAAAAAAAAAAAAAGAAAAAAAAAAGGCAATGGCACAGAGATCTGGAGACTTTGATTTAGATATCTTCATCAGTGAGGCTGTTTGCTTCCAAAAACAGCTGGAGGTGACTTGAGCCCAGTTCTGTTTGTCTCCACATCTTGAGCCATTGTGCATAGAGCAGCAGTTTGGATAGTCCTAATCCTTCCCTCTTTCTACTTTCAGTGATTTCCTTGGAGCTTTCCAAAAGACACCAATGGTTTACTCTCTTATTGCAGACGAGAATGGAGGCACCAAGAAGGAGGCACCGCATGAAGCAGGAGGAGGTCTGGGACTAGGGCCCAGCTTGCCTTGGTCTCGAGCCGATGCAGCAGGCTCTAGACCAGACCACTCTGCTGAGGGTGGGTGGAAGAGGCTGCTGTAAGGGCAGGCAGACCTGGTGGTGCTGATGGAAGTAAACTCTCTGAGCCAGGGGGTGGTTTATTCTGCTATTCAAACCCTGGCAGGTTGCACGGGTTCAGAAGAACAGATCTGTTAGCAATGTGTTTTTCCTTTGTACTGCTCAAGAGCTTGAAACAGTGAAGGAACTGCTGGTTTCATTCCATGTCATCAACATGCTGTTGATTCTCCATGGAGAGAAATGGCAGTGCTTGTTTTATGTGAAAGATAACGAACCATGTGAAATATGGAGTCTCTGGTTATCATGTAAGCAAAGAGCTTGACAAAGTTCAGTGTCTTGTGGTTAGTTTTAGCATGATATCACTCAGCACCTTAGGGCTGTCCAGAAGATGGGTTGGAGCCCTTGTCTTAAAAAGTCCTTGGAACTTCTGAGTGTACTGAGATGCCTTCCATCATTTGCTAGTCACGTGCCTTTACCACGAAAAGCCCTGGGAAACAGTGATGAAGACCAGTCTGGCTCTGTCTGGTTTGGGCCCCAATCTGATATCAAATCTATAGCTAGCTGGTGCTATATGGTATATGACCATGAATTCACCCTTCAGTTTGAAAGGAGATGATCTGGCTACAGTAAATGAGACAGATTTTGCTCGTGACTCTTTCTGACAGTTCAGTTTCTCTTGCAAATTGTTCTGCTGTCAGGTGCCTACAGCTTCAAAATCATGCACCTTCCAACATATTTTGTTGAGTATCAGTGTAATTGGAAGGGAGCCATTGCCATACTATCTGACTATGGAGTGCCAGGTAAGTGTCTATAACCCTTACTGTGCAATACCTCTATTCCCAGGCCCAAATCCCTCTGCCTCGTGCAGGCATGCTGTGTCAAACTAGATAAGTGGGTAAATGCTAAGAAATTTAGCAATTTAGTACACATGCAAAGCTGCCAACTGGCAAGAATCCTCCGAGTGGTAAAATGAAACACTTCGAGTTATAGAACAAATTGCCTGTGCTGGGGTCCTGAAATACATGTATTTAATGTACTGTTACTGAGGTTTAGTGGAAAACCAGAATGAAATCTATTTAAACACATCCTTGCTTCATGTAACATTTCTGTAGTCCAAGTCATTGCTCAGCATATCACAAAAGACAGTATTCCCCAGCTTTTGTTTAATACCAATTACTTTTCTGTTTCAAATAATAAGAAGCATTTTTCAAAAAATGGATTTGCTTAGACATTAGGGAAAATACAGCTAACAGACATCAGAACTCTTTCTTGGGAAATCTGCTGTGAGACAGGCACAAATATAACAAAAGTAATTAGAAATGGACGCTGATAATGTATTTCCTGGAACAGTCAGAGCTGTCCAAATCCTTTTCTATCTGTGTCATCATAGGTAGGGTTTTTGGAAGAGATTTTCCATGTTCCCAGCAGCAAGGCAGGAAGTTTCTAAAGAAGGTGTGGGAAGCACCAGGTGCTCCGCATTGCGGAGGGGAGGAGGGCTCGTGCTGGGGCCTCCCATCTGGGAAGGGGATTTGTGCAGAGGACACGGGTTTGTCCCGGGCTCCGGGCATGCGCTTAGCTCCGCGCGTCGCCTCGTGTGGCGAGGACGGCGGTCGCCGCGCCACACACTGTGCTCTCCTGTTTCAGGCATCTATCAGAAAAACATTCCGTTCATCACATGGCTGTTGGAAAATAACTGCTGCAGAGGAGTCAAGGGAAGGTGCCGCAGGCCTGGTGTTTAATTTGCCTTCCCCCGTCAGGCCGAGGAGGAAGGCGGGAGGCGAGACGAGGCGCTGTGAGAGCCTTGGGCCGGGCCGCAAGCCTTGGGCCTGCGGAGGAGGCGCTTGCCCTGGGCCTGGCTGCCGGCTGGTGCTTTGGCTTGGAGAGGTGAGTGAAAAACGAGGTGTCTCCGTGGAGCCCAGGCACGGCTCTGGCTGTGCGAATGGGGACAGAGAAATGTCCCCTCCCGGGTGTTGCGTCTGGCCAATGCTTTAGGGGCTCGTGCTGCCAGGCTGCAGGTGTCGATGCTCCGCGTGCTGTGGCAGTTAGGGCACAGCATCCATGTGCTTTTGGACACCATCCGTCACCTCCTCAGGTGCCCTCACTGATGTGTCTGGGCTGCAGGGCCAAATCCCATCCTCATGCCTTGCATGAAGAGCAGGGAGAACTGCTCTTTGGGAGAAAGACACCTTTGAAATATGGATGTGCTCAGGCTTCACATCTGAGCAGCTTGAAGAAATGATGGGTGCTATCTCTGCTCCTGGGTCATCACACGTGGCTTCAGGCCTCTGAGCTGGTGCTGAGGCACAGTCGGTAGCCATAGTGGTGGGGGGGGCTTTTGGGCTGACTGTGATGAGTGGTGGCAGGGCTCAGCTGTGGGGCTTCACTGACTTTGTGCGTGCGGGTCACTCTTTTGGGCATCTTACTGAAGCAACCACCCCTGGTTCTGCTTCGAAGGGCCCTTTAGTGGACAAAGTGATTTCATTAGGGAATGTCATCAGAGAGCTCACTACAGAGCTGCTGGTACTAAAGAAAGCTCATTCTAGCAGGGAATTGCATCCCAAAGCAACAAAGTATATATGGGCTTAACAAACTCAAGCTTGGTTCCTTTCAGACACCAAAATAAATTGTTGCCATGCCTGCCTAGATTCTAAATTAGCACAACAAACAGTCATTTAAAATGAATGATTTCAAGTCAGAGGAATAGAAAGATAGTATTTCTTGTCACTGGAAGAATACTATTGCATCAAAAATAAATAAATAACCTAGACTTTCAATTGTCTCGGAACTGAGCAGAAGGTCTTCATTATCATGCAGTCCACACACACTAAAACCATCTCTGGCTCCATATCTAACATGTACCTTAAAATCTGCAAGGGTTGCCAGCTATTGAGGCTCATGTCTTCATTGGGCTTGTGTGCGGGTGGCACCAGGAGGGCTTTGCCCCAGGGTTCGCTGATGTGAGCTCTTTGGCAGGAGGTGACTTTCTGCTGCTGCCCGACACGGACCACAGAGGGGCACAAGGATGTGGGGACCAGGCAGAGGGCACCAGACAGCTTTAGGAAAGGAGAAAAAAGTCTTGAAAAGCCATTTGTAGACCTTCCTACATCTGTCACATTTCTCATCTTCACTATCAATATTGTCACTGACTTGATGCCTCACTGTCCTGTCATGGCCAGTGTCCTGTGCTCCTTGCCCCATTCCCTCCCCTTGCTTCCCATTGCTACACCTGCGTCCTTTCCCGAGCCACACACTGTCTTTTCCATTGTCATTGCCAACCATCCTTTCTTTTACCTGGGCCCAAAACCGTATTCATGGCAGTGAGCTGATGGGTGATGCTCTTCTGAGGGACTGTCAATGCAGGCAGGTTGGCCTTTTTATTTTTATAAGAAGTGCAAGTATTTTTATGAGAAGTAATCCTCGGGTTAGATGTTTAGTGAACATGTTATTCAAAGTAGAGTTCATAGTTTGATCCAGGCTGTTGGAAGAGTTGGTAACAAATTCCAGTTGTGCAAATAAAGTCTGAACTCTTAATTTTTCAGGTCTGATTCAGACTGCTGCAATGTCAACAGATGTCCTTTGACTACTTCTGCTGTGTTTTTTTGACGTGATCCTTAGTGCATAAACAATCATGAAATGAAAATTTTTAGAAGCTGATTGATTCCAGCCTTTTGATGGACTATCTGCTATGTTAGGTAAATATAGTTTTGGTATAGGAAACTCCAGGCAATATGAACAGCACTGCCATAACTAGGTACCTCTTACAAGCCCAGCTATAGTTTGTGTTATGCAAAGAGTAAGACAGTGATTTACAACTGTTCTTTCTGCCCTCAATCATGTGCTCTAAGTTCCCTCTCACATGACCTCTGAACAGCTGCAAGTGGCTGCATCAGCTGTGACATCCTCCCCTAAGCCCCTTACCCCTTCCATGACCGAACACAGCTCCAAGATTGCCACGATGATGCCCAGAGATGATCCAGAGGATCGTGTTTGTTTTAACTGCGCAGCTGTTTATTATTCTGTCCTGGGGCGGTGAAGCTATCAATAGTCCAGAAGGAGAACATTTCAGAGCACACTAAACAGCAAATAATCCTCCGCTCAGGATATTAAAACATCACAAACCACAAATTTCCTAGTGTTACGACTTTATAGCTGACATCTCTGTTTTAAACAGTGCTCTGTTTAGGACTGGGAGACCATGAGCTGAGTGGCAGTTTGATACCTGCTCTGTAACCAGGGAGGTGCCTGGCACAGCCAGCCTAGGCTGAGCAGGGGATGGATGGATTTGTGCAGCCTCTGCCCATGTAGGGATTGCCTTTCCAGTCCCCTACTCATCATCAGATTTAAAAGTTGGATTCAGTTGTATGGTGCTAACATGCAAGGGGAAATCCAAAAATGAAGAATTTTGACCCAGAGCTTCATTGGTGGCTGATGTAGGTCTCTGAGTTGCCATGGGCTTTCCCTGTTTCCATTTTCCCTGGACAGTGCTCTGTTTCCACACATGGGCTGCACAGTCTGAATGCAGATTTAGGCTCTGATGCTTCATCACAGTGACCCCCTGGGAGCATCATCTGGACTTGGTGGTGACAGGCAAGCCTTCTCGTGCCTTAAGTGTGACCCTGTGGAAGTTTGTTACATTCTCATGCAAAAAGTACTTATCTGAGGTTAGCGAGAGCTTTGTGGATTTCTCACGGCACTGGGAATCACAGGAGTGTGCTTATATTTGTGGGAGGATGAAAGTCTCCTGCTTCCCCTGCAGAAAGCAGTGTTTTCCAAGTGTGTTGCTCCCTATTAGTTCTGCTTTCCATTTTGAATGATATCAGGAAGCACAGAAAATAGGGGAAATTAAAAATGAAAATAACACAAAGTTAAACACACCCCCTTTTTGATCTTCAAATTGTGTTATTGCCAGGCAACAATACATCTGAGCTGGTGCTATCCGCCCTGGGTCGCCTCTCTGTTTAACCGTGAGTTGAGGGGAGCTATTTCACGTGCCAGTCAGCTGTGCAGTAAGTTGGAAAATGTAATTAATGGGAAGCAACATGAGCATCTGATCTTGCAGGTGACCTCTCCCAGGGCACATCGGAATAGGAAGCTGTTTATCTTTGCAGGCTCCTATTATCATAGGATCAGGCCACTTTGTAAGCCAAAATATAGTGATCCTTGTATCAGCCCTGTCATGGGACTGGCTAGGGGCTGCTGGGGACAGAAAGCATCACAGCGTGCTGGAGTCAGCCCAGGAGCTGGTTATGGATGTCCCCTGTTTGGGAACACGTGTTCCTCCCCGAAGAGGACACTGAAGGCTCCTCTCCCAGGCGTTCCGGAGATCCTGGGAAACAAGGGACCGGCCCGAGGAGCTGTGGCTCAGCCCTGCGCCGCGGTGAGGCACCGAGCAGGTTTGCAAGGTGTCTGTGAGCAGCTCGGTGTCCTTAACCCATGGGTGGCCGTGGTTCAATCTCTGTCCCCTGGTTCTTGATTTGACCTTCTGTGGTCTCATTTTAGCATGATTCTTCAAAGAATCTGTCTTTTTTCCTGAGATGCAACGATTCTTTGTTAGGAGCAGCAGTGCTTCAGTTTCCAGCACATAGTAGAAGCGGGTGCATTCTGAGCCATAGTGGAAATTGCCAAATCACTTCATGTACTAATCATTTTCATTTGCCTTTAGGAGTTGACAGAAACAAACTGCCTCTAGCAGGATGCAGTCACCATCACTGGAATTGAGTCACCAATTGTTTTTTTCTTCACAATTTTTCTCAGAGCTCAAGGAATTAAATGCATCAAAGCCTTAATTTCTGAAAGACAGTAAGTCGCACATACTTTGACCTCCCACAATGTCATTTAGTTCAACTGTCTGGCCAACAATTTTCTTCTCCCTTGTGCTCCCTCTGCTTTTTCTGTACTAGTCAATGAGAAAGAGGGGTAGTAACTGGATACCTAAAATGCAGATTAGCACAAAAGGTTAACGCAGCAAAAGCTGCTTTCTTCTACCAACTCTGCTCAGTATTTAAACTGAGATATTGAGTTCCCATGGGGAAAATTGTATTAGAATAGAAAAAGGCACAGCATGTAGCTATTACTGGGGCAGTGATTGTAATGAGTATGGAAAATGGAACAATATATAACCCATTCTTAATAGACTCTTGGGAGGGTTATCCTCTGCTTCGTCTCAGATCCCATAACCAGACACTTAAAAAAAAATAATAATAACAATATAAAAAAAATCCTGTTTGGAAGTCCAGATTCCTTTGTATTGTTCAGTAAACATCAATGGCATTTTCTAAAGATGAATTATCCCCATGCCTCCATCAGCATGTGGTGCTAATGAAACAATCCCCTTCTCTCTTCTCTAGCAGCTGTTGGAGTGCAAAAACCTATGAAACGTCCAATGCTCCTGCCCTGCTCCTGTGCCTGCCTCAGACGGGGAATGCTCTGCAGCCCTGTCCTCAGGGCCCAAGTGCAGTGCGTGCTCCTTGCACCTTCCCCAGCTCTCCCTGGTGTTCACCCCGCAAGGTGAGACCTGGAGCTGCACCAACCTAGACAACCGCTGCTGCAGAGAAGGTACCCAAGGTCCAGGAGGGAGGTGAGAAGAGGGCCAGCTTTTCCTGCCCATGTGGGAGTGGGTTATGGACTTATCATGAAAAGAAATGCTCTATTCTGAAATGGTAGTTAGTTTTGGCTTTAACTTTGTGGCTGCTTCAGTGGATAGATGTTCTTTGCCTCTACCCTTCCTTCAGCAGCTACTGGAGTGACTAGGTTTGAGATGTGGCTGGATATGAAGCTCATGCAAAAAAAAATGTATCAGCTAGGCTATGGGAGGGAGGAGTTGCCATTGATCAAGGTGTCTAGCAAAACCAACAAGGGTAACACACAAGGTTTACTGCCTGCTGGGGAGGAGGCCATCACCTTTGCTTCCTCCTATCCATGGAAACAGTCTTCAGTTGTCCTGGAGACTGAAGTGTTGGCTGTGGGAGAAGGAAGAGGTGAATGCCATGGAAAACCTGCTGCTTCCTTGTGGAAGTGCCATCGTGTTTAGTTTGATTTTTTTACTCATAGGTGCTTGCAGTGGGTCAGCTCGCAGCAGCAAAACAGATTTTGTTCTAAATTTGGGAGAGGAATCTGGGCCTGCAGCCACTTGCAGTTTTTCTCATTGCCCTTTTTCCTCTTGATTCAGCTGAACTCCACCTTCATTCTCTTCAGCCTTGCACAGGGCATGTGGCAATGATGTCTGGCGAGGGACATTCACACTCATGGTGCACAGGGCAGTTGAACACACAGTGATGCAAAGGGCAGCCCCAAACAGCTTAGAGACCTTTATAGGGATCTATCAGCCCAACCCTATCTGAGAGCAAATAAAAAGTAGTTGGTGACAGGCAACTTTGATAAAGTGCATTGTTGAGTGTCAGCTTCTCTTTGCAGTGTATTGTCACTGGTGCCAGCCCTGACGCTTGAAGCAGACTTGTTACCACAGCTTGGCCTGCTTTTCTTGCTGGTATTTTTCTGCATTTTTTTTTTCCCCAGTGACTTCCTGAAGTGCTAAATGTGCTATGTTAGCAGGTTTTGCCCTTAATGCTTAGGTGAGAGGGGCTGTGTTGCATAGCACATACTGGAAAAAAAGTGCAGCCGTTAAAAATTAAAAGCCAGTCAAGGGTGAAACAAAATGAATCCTTTAAGTGTAACCATACTCTGTGCTGTGAAGTGCTTTCTGCTGTTGAGCTTGTTAT
Source organism: Tinamus guttatus (assembly GCF_000705375.1). The sequence goes on from NW_010581330.1 coordinate 20,532, forward strand.
GTCCAAGTTCTTCCATTCAGTCAAAAATCATGGCACTAGCTGAGATTTTGGGGGCAAAGGCCTACTCCAGGGTCATCAGAGTTAGGTACTGTGAGCTAGGGGAGATGGAAAAGGGAGAAAAAAAAAAGGGGGGGGGGCAATTCCTTCTTTGACCATTAACATTTCTCAGCTATTTTCTAGACTGGCACCAGGGTTGCAGGACCGGGCGCCCTGAGGAGGGGAGGAATAAGCCATCCTACATGCCTGGCTTGCTGCCAGGCCGCAGAGAGGGCCTGAGAAGCCAACACTTGGAGTTGTGGATGGACACGGTGCTTTGATGGTGCCCACGCAGTGTTGGCGCCTGCTCTGCCCATAGAGCCCCGTGGGGCCGCAGTCGTGCGTGCCCGGAGGGAGCTCAGTGCAGCATCAGCTGGCAGAGCCACGCTAAGAGGCTCTTTAGTGCAAGGCTTTAGCTTTTCAAAACACAAAAAGGCCATGCTTGAAATTCATTCCTTCATGCCGAGCCTAGGAGTCCTCCATAACCTTGAGCCTTGGTGCTCTCGGCTCCTGCTCTGCACCCCCCGCAGAAGGGATCCCCGAGACGTGTCCCACGTGCGGGTGCTCGGGGAGATAACCCGGGGGCGGAAAGGAGCCAAGTCACCGGCCTGTTCCGAGGACCGTGTCCGACCCCCCGGTCAGCAGCCAGGGCCGCCTCGCGCTGCCTGCGCTCGCAGACCAGCTGAGGTGCGGGCCGTGATGGCAAAGCAGCCCCAAGAACAGAGGCAGTAGTTTGCACTTTGTACATCTTGTGTGTGTCCATCATTTGCAGTCACTCCCAGCATGTCACACCAAGGCTTTTGGCTCTTTCCCCTTGTCTCATGGGCAGTTAGACCCATTAACGTCTCTCCAACTCCTTGGGTATTTGCTGACTCTCTTTTCCCTGCTCGTAGAGGACCTGACCAGCATGACCTTGCCAGGGGCCTCTGCTTTGGCAGCAGCTGTTTTCACTACAGCATTTCTGCAACATCTGGATTTTGCGGCTCCAGTCTGCAGAAAGAGGTGAGTGACTGAGGTAACGAGCACGGGACAAGAAGCGCTCAGTGCCCCGAGCTCCCTGCTTGCGGCACTGCTCGCAGGAGTGGAGCTCGCTGGGTTTTCCACCCACCACCCCCATGCATCTCCTGGGGGCCACAAGGGAATGGCACAGTTCACACTCCTGTCTGCCCTGCAGAGCAAGACACGGGCACTCTCAGGGCACCGCAGCTTTTGGGGGATTTTCTTCCCATAACAGGCTCAGCAGGGCTGAGGCTTTGGCTTAGAGAGGGGTTTGTAGCTTAGGTTTTGAACATGTGTAAAATGAGATGTACATGGAACCTTAACACACACAGAGAGCTTGGTTGCAAGAAGGAAAAAACAACATATTCTCTATGTCTCATCTGAACACACGCTTGCTCGCTCATTCTCACTTCTCCGTATCTACCCCTCGTCTGCACATCCCAACTACTCCTTCCCCATATCCTTCTTCTTGTCATTTAAATCCCTGCCACCCCCTCACATAGCACATGCCCCATCATTGCCATGTAACAGCAAGTTTTTCAGTAGCGCCACTTCCTCCATTTCATATCTTAAAGCAAAAAGCCATCCCTCCATGTCTTTATCTTCTAACTCATCCCTAATAAATATGATCATTTCATCCTGGGAAATCTAAAAAAACCATTTCTAAAACTCCCTTGGCACCTCATACAGTAAAACAAACTTATAAATATAAATAATTATGATAAAAAGGCATAAATTGCCAGATTTGGTCAAACATACTCGCACAGTGACACTAGCAACAAATAACTACACGATGCTTGAATGTAGATGGCAAAAATTGAATACAGAGTAGCTAGTTTGTTGCCCATAACTGTCAGACTCCTAATTCGGACAGGCCATATTTTATTGATAGGAGAGCAAACACAGTCATAATCAATCCCTACCGTTCCTGCTTTGTGAGAAATGGCATCCATCCCCAGGGAAGCAGGAAGGGAAAAAACAGTAGTGTGAACGTGAGGTGAAAGTATAAGACAGCAAGCACAGTCCCCGTCTTTGCAACACGCTTGTTCCTTGCACATCATATGCTAAGTTCAATTTTCCAAAAGCTTTGTTTTATTTTTAAAGGTAACATCTTTATTATTATTATTATATTTATTTGTTATTATTATTATGCAGAGATGAGATTTTTTTTTCCCCCTTTGATCACAGAGCAAACAGTTTGCTTTTGAAAATGTTAATGGAGTCCTGATTTAAAACACTTTTTTTTTTTCACTTTTTGTTTGTTTGTTGTTTTCTAAAACGTTGAAACAGGCAAGATCTGTGGTTCGATGTCTTCATCCTACACAAAGAAAGATGCTCGAGTTCGGACTCCCAGTCACTGCCGGTAGGTCCTGCCTTGCTCCGCGTGTCGTGGTCTCAGTGTGGATTCGCCGGGTGGGTGGGTGGGTGGGAGGGCAGCAGTTGGACCAAGGGAGGGTTTTTGTCAGCTATGTCGAGTCTTGGTTAACAACTTTGCCTCCATTCATGGTTGGTGTCCCTGAACTTTTCCTTGAGCGTCCTTGTTTTTCTCCAATTTCATGCAGCGATGGCTCTCTGTACATGCACACTGCAAACAGAAAAGACACCAATTAGCAGCCCTGCAGTCACACAGCTTTTTTGACTACAAGGAGTTATCTTCTTGTATGTGAGGCTAAAATCCCCCCTGCCAGCATGCACGGTTGGCAAACGCCGGCAAGGCAGCGGTAGCTGCTGTTGTCATGCAGAGCGCCTGCCTCTGCTGCCAGGGACGTTCCCCTTCCCTGCCCGTCCCCTTCCAAAGACACACACAGGAACAGGGGATCTCTGCTTTTCTTGGCATTCTGGGCTTTCTTGTCCTTTAATGATATATTTAGGTATATAAAATAATGGTTCCAGTTCACAACATCATGTATTGCCTCATGAAGCTGGTATCGGCTAAGAACAGATCCAGAAATTACACAGGCGCCCATCCTTCATCTCTAACAAGAAGTCCCTGAGAATCTTGAATCAAAACTACTCTTGCAGCTGAGCATTCCAGGCCTTCTGGGTGCTTAGCTCTGGAGCTGGTGAGTCCAGCTCATTTTGGCTCCTTCAGCCCGGAGCTGACATCTATTCTCAGCACCTCTGATTCTCGCTGTAACTCACAGACAGGGTCAAGCCTGTGAGCAGACACATTCAGTGGCAACAGCCCAGGAGCCATCGCAGCGCGACAGGGCCACCGGGAAGCACCTGAGAACAAGGTGGTCGGAGGGAACCTCCTCTCCTAACACTGGCTAAGCAACATGCTCCTCTAACATGGAGCACAGAGAGCCTGAGAAGGCCGTGTATGTCCAAGACATGGCAAGTTCCCATGTTGTGTGTGGCATAGAACATCTACATAACTAATGCTGGGGGCTATTGGCTAATGTCCCCCTGCATGAGGCACGCCAGGTAGGGAGCGCGTGCTGAGGGAGGGCTCAGCACCTCTGATGGTCTCATCCCAAATGTGCGGGGTGTGTATGTGATGGAAAAACAGAGGCATTTCAAGGGCAGGCACATCAGAGATGAGAACCTGCGATAGGTCCAGACTGCAAATCTCATGCCTGGATCTTAGGAAGAATTAGGATGGAAAGAAAAGATTGTGTACTGCTTCATTTGGAAAGCTGTCACGTCGCCAACCACTGCACAGAGCTCAAACGAGGGGGACAGAGCCCATCATGTTTCAGTTGTGGGTAATCAACACCACCACAATTTCATGATTTTTTTTTCATTTCTTCAGGTATACTTTATCTCCACAAAGGCTGTATGAATACTTATATTTATAACCTTCCCCAATTTGCAAATAAATCCTGCCAATTAGATCCAGGCTGCAAATGACATTATTGCTCAGCATTTTACTCCGAGCTAGATAAACAGTTATAGCAGTATGCAACAATACAAGACAGAGATAAAGTGCAGCCAACTGTGCATTAATAGGAGGGATATTGCATTGAATATATGAGCAATGAAAAATATTATTTTTCCCATAGAGCATCTTTCATCCAAGTTACTCAAAGCACTTTAAACATACACATCAGCTGAGCCTCCCCAAGACTGGGAGATAGGTGCTGCTCTACAGGCTATTATTGCTGCCAGTGCCATGCTTTGATAGCAATGAGAAAACAGACAGAATAAATGTGGTTTCCTGTGTGTCTGGGCCAGAATGAGGATTGCCTGAACTGCCCAGATGAGCTCTAATGCTGCAAGCAAAAAGCAGAGCAAGCAGCAACAGAAGGGGAAGGGCTCCCACATCCTTCTCAGCTGCCTCCTGCACTTTGGGGGTGTCACTACAACCCTGTGGTGATGTTGCAGCAAAGTGCCTGTCAGCACTGCATCCTGCCAAGACTCCTTGGTAGGGGAGCTACAAGTGGAGAATGAAAGTTTAAAGAACGGTATGGAAAAGGTTAACGAGTGCTCACATTCCCTTGTGCTTTCTTAGCCTAAGGCCCACAGCTTTTTGATGTCACTGAGGTTTCTGAGGATGCACTGGGGCCTTTCTGCAATAGACCTTAACCTCTGAAGCTGACCCGTGAGGAGCAGGGCATCTGTGCAGGTGCATGCCCAAAGTCTGCTCACGTCCAGCGCTGCCTTCGACCCGGCCTCTGTGGGGCCAGGCTGGAGCTGGGGCAGCAACTGGGCGAGACACTCCCCGGGTAGCTGCACCTTTTAAGTTCATCTCCTCGCTGGCTATCCCCATTTCCCCGGAAACCCAAAAGGGGAAAGGGGGAAAAAAAATAATGAGCCACAGTTACGGTGATGGGAGCAATACAAGCTTAGGAAGCTCCCCCTCCTGCTGCTCCTGCCCAGTGCCTGGTTCACAGTGGCACCACATGGGTGACAGGGTTGAAGAGCTCCTGCAATCCATACCCTGAGCACCGGGGAAATGAAGGCATTGCTTAATGCAGCAACGAGAGGGCAAAGCAATAGTGTGGAGGGAATGTGCAAGCCCATAGGCGAGGGTGCAGGAGCTCTGCTATGGCAGAGCTTTGTAGTGAGGTGCAACTTCACCCAGCTGAGCTGCCTGCCTGAACACCAGGGCTGAAGACGCGCCAAGTCTGCAGGGACAGCACCCCTGCATGGTCCCCTTCCCCAGCAGACCTCTGCCCCCTGCCTCTCACCACGGCCTTCGGGCAAAAAGCACCGAGTTGCTAATAAGACCCACAAAGTGTTGAATCTAAACCAAGCTACAGAAGTAAACAGCTATTGCAGCTAAAGATTAAAGAAACCCTGCACCAAGCAAGCAAAGAGGACAGGAATTAGAAGTTTATCTTCTGGTCTAGTGAAGGATACCAGTATTGACAAGTAGCACAGTTGGAGGCAGCTGAGATTGGGCTTTTCAGACAGGACTGTCAAAGCAGCAGCAGGAGCCAGACTGTGCCAACAGACCATGCCAGGAAATGTAGAACAGCATGGGACAAAAGTGCATGCACAGCGTTGAGGCACACCTACCCTACTGGTGCTCGCAGAACGTACATGGTGTCACCCACTGAAGAGTGACACTTCAGAGCCTGGATGCTCTCCTGCACAGCAGGATTTACACAACAGGCAGAGCTGTGCCCCACACTCCACAGAGGCTGCAGACTGTGTGCAGGTGTGCCCAGGCAGGTGTATGCACAGGCAGAAGGACACGCGTGGCATTGGAAGGACAATGTGACATGTTGTGCAACACCCGGCCTTGGATTTCGGTTGGTACTGAGGAAGCTTGACTGACTCACACACAGGGCTGGCAGGCATCGGTGGGGGAGGCGATCTGCTTGCAAAGGGACCGCAGGTCTTCCCAGCATTAAATGAAACCCTTTTCTTTTCAGGATGACCTGCACTGGCGGGCAGCTCTGCCTGGGGTCCCTGTGTGCGTGTGCAGATACACTGTCAGCTGCATGGAGGGGAGCCAGCAGCAGTGCGCCCGCACGCCCAGATGCTTGGGAGGTCTGTCTGCTTCTACATCCACTGCACCCGGCAGCTTTGCAAGGATGAGCAGATTTGGCTAGAACAAGATTCCCCTCCCTGCTTTTCCTTGCTTCTTCCACCCACCCACACCCACACAGCAAGCCAAATACAGCCCGTGCTGTCTGTAAGCCAAGCTAGTGCTGTGGAGCTTCAATCAGACAATCAGCTCTCGTGTCCCAGATTCTGATCAACACATACATATTCATGCTTTAATTGGAATGTGCCATTAGCGTTATCTGCTGTACAGCCAGGGGCGCAGAGGGAAGGGGCGAGCAGGAGCAGAGCCCATCACGGCCTCTTGTGCTTTTTGACCCTCTGCATGCCGGGGGGCCTGGAGAAGCCGATGGTTCCCATGCCCAAGCACACGCGTTTGTGACCCATTAGGCAGGAGGATGACTGGGGGTGCCAGCAAGAGAGATGGGGAAGGTTGGGGGGGGGGCTTCCTTTCCAAGTGCCAAGGCCCAGTGGGGACTATTTCAATTGACTCTATTTCTCTCTAGGCTATGGGGCAAAGCTACGAGAGGACACTGCATCTATCCCATCCATCCTGCTTCACTCCTGGCTCTCCCTGCATCCTGAGGAATTATGAGGCACCAAATCTTAACAAGTTGCCATTTTGGCTACAGAGGGGCCATCAGCCTTGCAGGACTGCGAAGTGCCCTGGTCCCACGGTGTCTAGGACGGGTTCGACACAAGCCTTGGCTGCTGCATTAGCAGATGCTTTGGTGGAGAAAATTATTTGTCTAAGCAGCAGCTAGGGGCAGGAGGGACCCTTGTTTTCTGCCTCTGATCACTCTGTTCTAAACCCAATCCCAGCTGATGCATTTCAGAGCCATTTGAGCTTGTGTCTATCTGGCGGCTAAATGTGCGGGATGCTGCCAGATGGAATCACACTTGGTGCAGGTGAGAAACAGAGCACAGTATGACAGAAAGCCAAGGAAATGTATGGTTAAGATACGTTGAATAATATGATGAGGAGCTCTGATAGGTGAGTTAGTGGGGAAAAGACAACATACTAAAGCCTTTCTCCTGCAAGACAGCCCATAAGAGCAGCTGTGTTTTTAAACAAGAGCCTAATAAAGATATATATGTACACGTGTGTGTGTGTGTATATATATTTGTATATATATATATATATATATATAAAGAACAGTACTTAACACTGTATGGATAAAGGTGATGCCTGTAAAGCATTTCCACTAGGCCCACCACATCTTCCCACTCAGCAGTGTCTTTGCACTTATTTGTAACCTTCTTTGTGGTCTCTGCTTCAGTAAATCTGGGATGTTATCACTACCAGGGGAAAAAAACTAGTGGCTGACATGCTATTCCCTGCACTCTAATATCTAGCAATGGTAGTAAATGGAAGAGACTCACATTGGATATATTCCCAAGGCATGGGGACTGAAGCACATTGAGCTTGGATTTAGGGGGCAGCTCTGCTGAGTGAAATGAAGAGTTTTCTTCCACTCTCTGTGACTAGATTACCAAACCCAAATATATTCTGGTTTGAGTCGGATGATGTAACTCTTGTTGTAATGTAACTCTTAAAATGTAACTCTTTTGGGAGAGCAAATCTGGAAATAATGTCTTCAAGGAGAAGCAAATATAAAGAACAGAGCACATCCACAGTAAGCATCTGATGTAATTCTTAATGCAGTCTATAGAAAATTTGCATATTGTTTGAACTGGATATAGCTGTCTAAAAGAACAAGAGGCACCATGGATGGTAGTGTTTGTCCACCACTAATCACTACAGCTACTTAAAGAGACTGAAATTGCTTTAAAAGATTGCTTGGTGTCCAAGTGACAATTATACTCAAGCTAATTTGTTGTGCAGTCTGGTCCAACCTATATGTCTGTACTTTATAGGCTCATTTAGCTCAAACGATCAGTGATCAGAACTAAAGCATCAAAGAAATGTGTTGCGTATGTGTGTTTTTAACCAAAACTGGCACCTCACAGTACATTGACTACACTGCCTGCCAGGCTGTTTGCCTTGGCTTTGCCTGTGCACAGATGGGAGAAGAACTTCACGTTTCCCCTGTTATTACTCAGGAAATATTTCATGCTTTTATATTTATTAAGCTTAATGTTATTTCCAAAAACAAATCCTACCTGTACTAACTCCCGCCCTCCCCACTCCAAAAAAAAACCATCCTACCAACAAAACACCCAAACCTTTTCAGTTTGTAGGGTAACTTTCACACAGAACAACTCCAATTGGCTGACTATCTGTGTGACTCAAAGCATTCTTGCATAAAACTGCAAGTGTTATTAAAAGTCACAGATAGATAGATAAACACACACAAATGGAAAGCAAAGGGAATAAAAACTATCTTATGATCACTCTGGGCTTTTCTGTGTTCACCTGCAAACACTTTCTTCTTTCTAAGCTGCTGCACAATTTTTCTGTACACAGTGAACAACTGGGAAGTTTCATCTCGGAGACAGTCGCCACTGAGGCGGTGGGTGAGTGATCCCTAGCAAGGCGGGTAACAGCTCTTCTTCCCACGGGACTAGATTCCTCCGTGCATATGTTACTGTGTCAGCCATCGTGTCGCAGGATCTGTGCTCATGGTTGTACCTGAACAAAAGGAGAGCTGGGTGCACAGTGCAGATGGGAGCTGCAAAACACTGCCCGGAAAGACGGAAAAGTCCCTGTGCTGGGGCATGTCATGGTGTTCAACAGACAGGACGTGCCATCGGAGCAGGAGAGTGCTCTCAATACTCCTTAGGGTAATGACAGAGAGAACGATGCTCTTAAAATGGGGACGGCATTGCCCCTTTTCTCTTAACATCTTGCAAGCTCTGCTCACAGGGACTTTGATGGATGCAGTGCAGACAAGTCACGTGCAGCTGAGCCCATTTTACTCCAACCCTCCTCACAATCCTCTGCTACCCACAAGGAATCTCAGGCTGGGGAACAGCCCTCCGTCTGGAGTCACAGCCCCAGACAGCCGAACGCTTTGGGAAGCTGACACGTGCCTTGCCTTGGGAGCCTGCCAGCTCTTTGATGCAGCACTCACAGAGGCTGACTGCAAAGCCTGTGGAGGAGGGAAGGGGTGGAGGAGCCCTTAATTTGGCTGCCAGCTTCCAAAGCGCTCGCTCGCTTGGGAGGTTGTGTGACAGCTGTGATTGAAGCAAGCGGGGGAGGACGCAACTGCAGGAAAGGGAAGCGCTTGGTCGGGCTGGGCCTTTCAGAATGAAAGGCACAGCAGCCCTTGCTGCATTGAGATGGGTCAGGAACCTCTGCCAGGGCAAGGCTCACCCAGGAGAGCCACGGGAATGCCCTAGTTACATGCATGCAGAAGACACCTACTGAGCCACTCAACAAACTGCATGGAAAAAAGAAGCCTGTGTTCAAAGGAATCACACTGGCAGGCAGCAACCACCAGGAGCCAGGAAACGCGGCTGGGAATGCTACCATGTGCAGAAGGCTCTCATCCCAGCCAAGGCAGAAGAGAAGGAGAGAGAAGGAGGCATGACAGACAACATGCCCTGAACTGTCCCTTAGCAAGAACACAGAGTGGGATCTAGCCAGTCAATTCCCCTAATAATCAGTCAAAAATCTCCCAGCTGCAGAAGGACTAATGAAAAGAAGCACAAGGCAAGAAGATACCTGGCCACTCTTCACTTGACCATCACTTCCATCTCCTGTGCAAAGGCCACAGATATTTTGGGAATGCTCAGAGCGGAATTTATCTACCTGTCCTTCATTTCAACAGTTAAACAGAAGATTTCTGTTCCGAATGCTTTGGGAAAGCATTCAAACTTTTGACCTAGATGTAAAGCACAGTTATAGGGCTCTTCTCCCTTCCCAGAAACTTCTCATTTGAATTAATCCTTTTGCACCCCAAACCTGAGAATCCCCTTTGGGATAATGTGCAGATGCAGGAAGAAAGTGGATGAAATGCCAGAAGTGCAGTCCAACGCTTCTCTGAAATGTTTCAATACTATCCTTGCTTCCAGGTCTTGCTCCTCAACATCCCCATCCCTACCACAAGCTGACCCATATTTGTAGCTGCAAACTTGTCCCTCCCCATATCCCGCTGATGGGGGAAGAGAACAGACTCCATACCTTCAATGGGTTTGGGTACAAAATGTGATGAGGGTTTGGTTTTCTTCACACGGTTTCCCTTCATAATTTGACCTTCTTTATTGAGTCCCAGGAACCACGCTCGTCCGGATTCTTGCTGCCGGTACAGCGTGGAAGAATAAATAACGTAGTAGTTTTCAAAGACAGATTCCTTAAATTTGCACTCTGGTGTGAAAACATCCTGCAGTGAGAAAGAGAAGAAAAAGCAATAGAAGGAATTAATCACTGATGTCCTAAATTAGGCAGCATTGAGTGATACACGATGGTCACGCACTACAGTCAGTTTAACAACAGAAAACAACAGGCATCAGCAACGCCAGCTCCCAGCAATAACAAACACAGATCTGGAAAACTCCCTGCTGAAAGAGAAGGCGCTCGCCTTCGCTGACTATGGAGAGCTGCGGTTTACAAAACAGCCCACAGTAAATAGGCTTGAAAAATGTGCAGGAAAAGGCAGTATTGTGTCCCAGAAAGCTGGAAACGCAGCCAGAGCAATGCCCTTGTCTGCACGTCAAGAGTCACTGGGCTGGGAATCTTGAAATGTTGCGGAGGATGTGTGTTCTCCCAAATCCCATTTCTAAGGATTTGGTTGAAATATGGAGCACAAGAAACAAGTACGCAACAATTATTTTCAAAAGGGGAAGGAGAAAATGCTGGCACAAGACCTACTTTTTTAAAAAAGGAAAAAGAAGTAATTTTAAAGATTTTTGACATCTAAATTTTTCTTCAAATACAGAGATGTAGCCTCACACCTTCCCCAAGAACAAAAAACAAGTGGCCCTGTTAGAGACATCTCCCTTTCCCCAGTGATGGGGGAGATGAGAACAACAGGGAGGCCACATCTTTGCCATTGCTGCTGTATTTGCATGAAGGCTCCAGGAGGAGACTACATCCCCACTACACCCAGAAGAAAAACTTGCCACAAATCATATTTTTTTTCCAGACTTAAAAATCAGGGAAATACTAGTAAACCTCTCTTAAATTAAGAGCCAAAAGGCACCAGCTGGAGGCTCTGTGACAGTGGCCTCAGCTCAACCCTTCGCTGACTCAGACAGTCATCAGGCTCTGTTTGTTTGCTTTGTTTTCAAGACTTTGACCAGTAAATTCATCCTGACCAAATGAACTCCTCTCTCACAGCCATGCTTAAAACTACCCCACACCTGCAGAGAACCCTCCAGCTGCAATGAATATAAGCACCTTCTGAAGAGACAGGCTCATCAGAAGATCCCTCCTGCAGGACCTAGGCAAGGTAGGATGTCAGAGCCCCCACAAGTGTAGGGGGCTGTTGTACTCCCTGTTGTATCCATCACTCAGGTGGGTGCTGCTGTCTGAAACAAGCACTAAGCTGAAGGTTTCTCTCCTCAGCAAATCCTTGCCACTCACAGGACTTCAGGAATTTCTCCAGCCTCCCTAATGGAAAGCCCATGACCAACACCAGCACAAACCATCTGGCTTGCCCTGTGTTTGCTGCAGACCTCATTTAAGAGGGAACATTTTGAGCATTCAGCAACACTCCGGAGCTATGTATTGCCAAGCACTCTGGGGGCTATATAAAGTGTTGCTGGTATGACAGTAAATCCCATGTGCAACAGACCTACAGAGCCAGGCAGACTTGAAGTCAACAGAAGATGAAGAGCCACAGAAATCACAAAGTTGTGCTGAATGCCTGAAGTCTGCATCAGTCATTAGCACCACATAGATAAAAACACTTTTCAGACCCTATCTAAGGGAATCTTCCTCGCTGTAGAAATAAATATTTTAGAAGGAGGGAGTGAAACAACTTAAGAGAGATCCAGATGACTTAAAGCACTATAAAAACCAGTGTTTGAAGTAGTTTCCCAAAAGATCAGTGTTTAAGTGCTCCTTAAATCTGCTCTTTATCTGCAGGCTTTGTCTTGCCTTGGAACACAGAGCTCACGTGGGAGCGGGGTGGGTTCCAGCCCATTTCCTCACCAGTCTGCACAGGGTCACTCTAATGTCTGATCTCTGCAGGGCCTGAGGCTCTCCTGGGCAGGGAGAATTCCCTCTACAACTAGACTGGACAAGTCAACCCCATTTCCCATGCCTTGCTTTCCCCGCCCCCCGGCAATTAAAAAAAGGTGTTAATAGAACTAGCCTTAGGAGGACTCAAAAGTTTGTAGTCAGTGAGGGGAAGCCACTAGGTTGCCCAAAACTTAGAAGTTAGAGTGCACGAGATATTTCAATTTTCAATGTTTGCTGTAATTTCAGTTTGGAGTAAAGACTATTATTTTTCAGTGAAGCAGAAATTTAACAAAATACTGTTTGAAAATGTTCTTTCAGAAAACAAAACTTTTAGAATCTATTTAGAAGTTATATAAAATTGAAAGTTCTAAGGTAAATATCTGTTTTAAAATAATTACAGGATAATATTTTCTGAAGTTCACAACAGCACAGGCCATATCATGCGTACAAAATAAAGCATTAAAAATATTCTGTTAAAGGGGATATCTCTTTTTAAAGACATCTACTTAAGGACTATTCCAAAAAGTAAAGAAAAAATGGTGGTTTTCATTACGTGTCTATGCTTCCTCAAAATAAGACAAATAAAGAAAGCTCTCCAATTGTTTTTTGTAAATTGGCTGGTTGATTCCTCCTTCCCCACAATTTAGTTGAAATACCACTTTAGGACTTTGCAACAACATACAAAAAAATCTGGTTATGTCCTTTAAGTGGTTATAAAAAATCTCACAGATTTGATATATTTAAATAATGCATTTTTGTTCATTATTTTTTTCTTATTATGCATATCACTACATTGGCAACAGCTGTGCCCCCACTGTGCCATGCTAAGACATGTATACATTGGATAAAACTCCTTCTATCCCCAAAAAGAAAATGTAGGATGTATAATCCTATATTGTTGACAGACAGCAAAGCCTATAAAGTACACACACAAAGTCACACACCCAAAATACCAATGTCACTAACAGTTGCATCCCAGCTGCTTGCTCAGCATCCCTGAAGAGCAGGACACTTGTTTTTGCTGTCTGCCATTTCCCTACCAAAAACACGCTCAAAACTGCCAAATAAATAAAGATCTCTCTCCTTTTTTCTTTTTCTTTTTTTTTTTTGTGAAGATCTCCCTTTATTATAACCCAAAGGAGTATTGCAAATATACACATCCACACAGAAACTTAATGACTTAATAAATTTAGCAACTGAAACTAGCAGCTATAAAAGAAAAAAGCCCATTCTGCAAGTAGTTTGTGCCACCGTTCAGGAAAGGGATGTTAATTATGAGTGTTGAAATATCTAACAAACACATTCCCAGAGTAATAGTTTTCCTTTGTTTACAGCACTTACGGGTTTCTCTTTATGTTCTGCACAATCACGGTGCCAGACCTGCAGATGGGATAAAGCACCGAGCCGCACCGAAGCCTGTGGCACTGCAAGGATTCCCTCACACCGAATCTGGCTCAGGATGTCCACTGATGTTCATGGTAATACTTAAGAGTTTATCAAGTCATTAAAAACACATTAAGTAACCTCCTGTCAGCACTGAATTGCAAGCATCATCAGAACTATCAGCAGTGGCATTTCACTAAGGTTGTTGAGGGAGACCATGGAATGACTGGATCATGTTCATAGTCTGCACAAAGGCAGCTCCATTCAAAGGGAAAGGATGGTATTTACTATATATCTATTTACTCATCTCCTAACGAGTAAAGCCCTGCCAGCTGAGCAAGGTTTAATCAAAGCTTTGATGCCACCAGCTCTGAGCATCTGACATGCGACCATGAATCTCATATTGACAAGCTTGTTCCTGGCATAGGTGTATTCCCACGATAGCTTTTTAACCGTGTAAGTTCATTTTCACAGGCTAGACTCCACTGCAGACAACAGCAGCAGTCCCACAGCGAATGATGCCTTATATCAGATTGACTTGAGTGTCCTCCTGCTTCAACATAGCTTCTCCAATGACCTAGGGTTGCATCTATCTGGAAAGGTTTTAAAGTAATTATAGCTGAGCGCTCTCCTGGACTGTGATCAAGAACTGCAAATTTCCATCCAAACTTTACATCACATCACATCTTTGTCCAGATGGCAGGTGATATTCTACTGTTCACACTCCACTTTTCCTCCCCCTTCTAGCTCCATAAGATATTGGTGACAAGTCTTCTTGGTGGTCTTTTAGAAGTAGGAGAGAGGAGATACGTTTTAAAATAACAAGCTGTTACAAAAATATGAGAATCTACAGCCTTGCTGCAGAGCACATATTCACTTGATAAAAATAATACAGTATCTGCAAGCTCTTTTGGCTGTCTGGGGCATTTGTGGGTTGGAGGGAGCACACTGTCAAACAAATGGGCAAAAAAACTCTAGTGCTGGAAATTTATCCAAGTCTCTTGCTTTGTAATAAAGCTACAGATCTTTGTGTGTGAATACAAGCTGTTCACAAAGCAGAGTAGCGAGGACACCCGCCTGGGCGCACAGCTCAGCACTGACCAAAGGCTGCTGTCTTTTCTGCAACACCTGCGGAGCTCTCTGCCTCAGCTAACCAGTAACTCCATCAAAATGAGCTGGCATAGATCTGTATAAGGTATAGCCTACACTTGGGCTACGCAGCAGATAAACCCAGGGAGTTCAGTGGGATCCAACTTTGTATCTGTCTGTCCCATCATGTGTCCACATTCTCTTCTTGTGCTGCGAGCTCCTGGCCTGTTCACCATGCAGACCCGTTTTTACTAAGTACCTCATAAGGATAGAAACACCCAGTTCACATTACTAGTCTTTGGCGGGCTGCTGGTCATCCAACGCTGATATGAGCAGGGATTTCAATTTAATGAGTAAAAATCAGGAGAAAGCCTGAGGGTAAAAAGTTGGAGTAGCATTGAGGGTAAACAAGGGGAGTAGCACCGAGGGTAGGCAGGGGAGTAGGCCTGAGGGTAGACAGGGGAGTAGGCCCAAGGGTAGACAGGGGAGTAGGCCTGAGGGTAAACAGAGGTTAAAAAGGCAGGGTAGGAGTGACAACGACTCTGGAAGATGGACTGCTCATTCCCACCCCTCCCTGGGGAGCAGGGGCTCCGCCACACACGCCTGGGTAGGCTGGGTGGAAGAACAGACTCAGGGAGTAAGATGTGGGTACCAACGACTGAGTACCTGTATGTACAGCATCACCTAAGGCAGACAGCGCACTGCGCAACACAGCAAAGCGACATATTTTGTTGTTTGCCTCATTTTTTTTTTTCTTAATGATGAACCCAGAATTCAAGTTCATGTCTGGATGGAATAAATTTTAATCCATTCTCTTCAAAACATAAGGTATATGTGGAGTTTAATTGTTTGGTTTGTCCCATAATATCGGGTCTTATTTCAAGCTGGAAATCTAACACCTTCTAAAATTTAGAGATGTTAATAACTGGAGAAGGAATCACACTATAGCTTATTCGCATGGCACTTGACCCATCCAGTTCTGCATCACCCTTCTAAAATCATGATAGCTTCCTAGAAAAGGAGTTTTCTGATAGAAGTCTCTTGGATACTCTTACCTGTAGCTCGGACATCTCATGAATCCATCCCAGGATCAGCTTCTCAGTTCCTAATCTGAGAATCCCAACTCGTTCACTGTCCTCTCTGCCTTCTACTTTTCTGACAAAATATTTGAAATTGGTAGTGATGATAGAAACACCTTTTACTCCAAAGCAGGAGACAGAAATACATCTTTGCATTCAGAGATAATGAACATGAGACAAGATGGAGATATGTTAGTCGCACACAAGAAATACAGTTTTCCTAAATTGGTATCTTTCTGTCTCAGCTGCTAAAGCCTGAAATAACCATGAAGAAAAATAGTAATACAAGAACGCTAGAAACACAGCCAGATGGGATGCTTTGAGCCTGTGAACATTCTACAGGGCCAGAAAGTGTTTCTTGGCATCAGTTTGTCTAAGCCTGAGTAATGGGCACTGTGAATCGGTTTGTGACCTTTGCTCACTATTACAATACTGCTGTTTTTCATATTGTTGATAATAATAATGTATAAACTAAAGCAATGATTATGCATTTATAAACAAGACCCTTTTTGTTCTAATACTCCTGAGAAAACTCTTAGTTGTCAATTAGCTTTAAATATTATATTAATCACATTATTGTTTATATTAAGATTAGCCTCAATGTCTCAAAGCCGAGTAGCAGTGCTTTGGGCATTTAAGAAAACCTCTCTTGCTATGACAGAGTACAGGGAAAAGCTTTTATTTTCTACACTTCTGTGCAGAGATTTTGAGCAATGAAAGACCAACTGGCTTGCTGAGCATTTTGTAAAACAAGAGGTGTCAAAGCTAATACACAAATTTAATTCCCCTGGGTCCCAGTCCAGTCTTTTGCAAAGCTCCTCTCTTGCTGATATGGGCAGAAGATAACCGGACTTGCTAAGAAGCTCACCAGGCCTATTACAACTTTAAGCTTCTGATGTACTAAGATTGCCTCTTGGCTGTGGCTCTTAAATTCCCTGCAGAGCTTAGTGAGAGGCACCATCACTGACACACTCCCTATCTTTTCTAATGCTGAAAAGATCTCTCTGCATTAAACCAATTTCAGAGCTGTCATAACCACTGCTGGAAATTCAACTTCTTTGCTGCTGAAACTTCCATCCTGTAAATGAGTGGTGCTAAATTATTACTATTTTGACAACTTACTGAGAGGTTGGCTACAACTGGTCAGTTAACTGCAGTTAACTGTAGTCTAACTGCAGCCCTGTAGTCTAAAGCATCAGCAAAAGTTGGGATGAGCTTGTTTTGGATAGTTGGGACGTTACAGCCCACAGGAACTGTTAGGAGGGGGAAGGCTTTTTCCTCCCCTTTGCTGCAGCTGCAGCCACAGCTACACACAAAGAAAGGAATTCACAGTATATTCTTAGGTTGAGCCCAGCTCTGCCACCCACCACGAAGGCCAAAGGAAACCCAGCAAGACCTGTGCCTCAAAGCCTGGGTCTAGAAAGTTTCTGCTGACTGAGCTAGCAAAAAAAAGTCCCTGGTGCTTTCTGAACAACACTATCCAGGACAGCACCAAGGTCCCATCTCTCTGCTGGGGGCACGTGCCCAGTGCTCCAAACCCCTCTGCTCACTGTCCCCAACACCAGTGAATGTGCAGTGAACAAAGGCAGGCTGTGAAGAGAAGCTACAGGCACATTCTGTTGGTCCTGAATACTTGCAATGATGAAAGCTGTTGGTGAATGTCCATCATGCAATTACAATATTCAATTATAATTCCTGCAGGCAGGCTCCTCTGCTCTGACTCTTTCAGGCTCTGTGGTCTTGAGCCAGATGCTTTAGGACCAGTATCCCATCTGAAATTCATTACAGTTTTACTGTGTATGAAGAATCTTCTGTTATATGTGATAGAGAGAGGGGATATTCAGCATGAGGAATGAATTAGCATTCAGTTCCTCTGAACATTTTTTAGGGATAGAAGAAGAGGGAGAAGATGTTTGGCACGAAGTGCAGATAGCCCCTTGTTCATTTATTTCCTGGGAATTAGAAAATCAGCCAGTGCAGTTGTGGCAAAGTCTGATCCACATATTGACTACAGTATCTCTGCTTAGCCTGGAAAAGCACCTGACAATCTCACAGCCCCACACAACTTCACTGAAAAGATCAGGTTTACTTAAACCTTGAAGGGATTGTCACAATGTGTATGTTCTCACGGCCTTACTTTTTTCCTCTTGCAGCATCCTTTTGATGTGAAATACCACATGGACAATGCACAGGCATTTTGTATGGACCTAAACTATGCCACAACTTACATCAGGCTGTTCTAGTGTAGGAAACCAAGTGACCCATCATGGATGACTCCCTGCTTACCAGAAATCAGACAGATGGAAGTGTATCATAAGGGATTCTGCAATAGCGGCTACAGTGATTTTTTTCACTCTGTTGCACATAGAGAACTCTCGTTCAGAAGCCAAATAATGACTGCAATTTTCAATCTAAGAAAATATAGTCACACTAGAGAGAGAATAATATAATACAGTGACTCTATTTGGCATAATGCACAGTAAAGCAGGAGACCATTTTACTGTATTACTAATATATAGAAGATTGTGCAATTGTCTATAAATTATACCACCCAAAATGCATAAAAAAAAAAAGCAATCCAGAGTTAAGAATTAGTATCTGCTATTTGCAGTCACCTACTGCAAGAGTCTCAGATCCAGGGCTTACTGTGTATCTGCGTACGTTTGATTTGGGTTTACAGAAGTTGTATCTATAACAAGTCACATGGTGAAACAGGAACAAATGTGCAGACTGAAACTGTTCACAGCCTGAACACCTAAAACACAAGGGGAACCCCTAGGGTATATTTTTCAGTTTAGCTTTGTCCAAAATCCAGTGTGCAGAGCCAAAGACAACCCAGTGATGCAAATCAAAGAACAGTAAAGGCAGGTGATTTGAGACTTTGCTCCAAAAGCGTACGAGCAAAGATGGTGGTTTACTACAAGAGGACATTCACGTGATGTATGTGAAACGACAGTAACCTGCTGCAGGCTCGCTGTCCCTAAAAGGAGTGGGGTATCTGAGCGAGCTCTACATATTGGGATTACAGGAATGTGAAGAGGATACTGAAACCTGGATCGTCTCCGTACAAACAAGGTCCTCTTCTCCTGTAGTGCAGTTTGCACTTCAATTTGTTCCTCTGTGATCTGAAATGCCTCACAGACACACTGAATGTAGGAACAAGAAGCCTCTTGAGAAGCACTCACCATCACCACCAACTACAAGAACCAGCTTCATTTCATAATAATAACAAAAAAGGACAGTTGTTGATCTTGCCTATTTGCATTGCAGTACTTTGCTTGCAGAAAGCTTGGAGTTGACTGCATATCTCAGCTAGGTGCCGCAGGGATCTGAAAATGTTTTTCTTAGCATGATAAATTTTAAAGAAATCTAAATTATCTTACAAACAGATTAAGAGAGACAAGAAAACTTCAGGGTTGTTTTGACTATATCACTGAACAAGGAACCTGTCACTATCTGCTTTCTTCTGTGCTAGCTCAGAATGGAAGAAAAAATGAAAAAGAGAAACTATTTGTTCATGGACATAACAATCCTTCCTCCTTATCCAAAATATTTCATCGTTTTCATGTGTCTTAATACTGTCATGTCCTGATATGCAGATACTAAGTCCTGAATCACCCAGTGCAGCAGCAAGAAGAGAATCAGACCTAAGAGTCTTAAAAGTTGGTCTACACAATCTGTTCACTAAATAAACACTGATTCATGAAGGTTCCAATTAAAATGGATATTATCATTTTCATATCACAAGCAACAAAGAATAAGATTAAAACTCCTGTGGGAATGTAGTTTCTAATGCTTGATGCAAAAGACAACTGTAACCCGAAGTCCCCACATGTTTTCTTAGATCAATTCATCCAAAGTGAGGGATTTCTTGCAAGAAAAATTATTTAGCAGACTCTATCAACAGATGATGTATTCAGATTAACGGACCTGAACAATAACTTCTGGCCCTGCAGTCTAGGCTGGGTCCCCAACAGCCACACGGTCTGTCATCACGTTCAAAACTGTCATGCAGGGAAATGAACAGTGTAGCCATGAGCCACTCTCAGCGTATTTCAAACATGAAAGCATTTGGAATACAAAACCTGTGAAGCAGAAATTCAATCAGGCAAGTGGGAGAATACTCATAAAATCATTGGTCTTTATTTACTAGTTTTACACTACTGCTTCTCTGTTGACTTAACTGAAGCAATTATATTGCTAATATGCTCAGAAAAACATCCAATGAGCCTATGCTCTTAGAGGAAAATACCAAAAGTAAGAACACCATGGGGATCATTTTACTTAGAAGAGGGCAGTAAAGAAATACGAGGCATGTGAGGCACAAGAGAAAAATAATGAGAGCTGTGAGATTTTGCTTTTTAAGCTGGTCATAAAAAATAAGCTTTTAACTGACAAGGATGCTTTAAGAAGTCTGCTTTCTAAATTTAACTTTGATATTGAAAAGTCTTGGATTTTGTTCTGTTTTTTTTTTTTTTTTCATTAGCGTAAACTTGATAAAAAATGAGGCGTGATAATCCTGGTGCTACACATTTTCAAAAGCCCTTTTTTAGCTATAGCCTCTTCAGAGGGTGCAGATAACATTTGCATGGATACAAAGCCATTGCAGAAAGAATGTTGCTTAAGGGCAGAGCTGGCTGTAAGGTCTAACACGATAGGACTGAGATTCAAAATCAGCAGCATTCGCATTAATAGCCATTAAATTATTTATTCATATCAGGCTCTGGAAGGCAGCAGAAAGACTAGGTTGTTCTGAAGGGCTCAAGTCGTGTAAACTTTGTTGCACGACTTACTTGCAGTTACTGTTCTGAGGGAGGTACACTCATTTCTACCAGTCCTGAACGTACACTAAGGTCTCATTTTTTCTTTCCCCAGTTTTCTTAATGATCAAAAATATTGGTACACCCATTACCATACATATCTATACATACCCGCCTTCAAACGCATGCGACCCCTTCACCCCACCAGACACCTAGAGCAGCTGCCCTGGCCTTCTCACCACAACCATGTGCAAAGCTGAGACACGTGGTTATTGACAGTGTGAGGAACCTTCCTTTTTTTTTGTTTCCTCTCAGTACTTTGCAGATCTAAAGCCTCTCTGCGTCTCTTCCCCGCTATGGAAAAACATTTCCGAAATGCCCATCACATCTTGTCTCAGTTTCAAACACTTATTAAAACTGACTTCGTAACAGCTGTACTTAGCCAGACTGATAGTCAGGCAATGGCCAGGAGGAGCAGGTGCCTAGCTGAAAGTATAAAACAGGCCAAACCTGTAGTGGAGATTTCCCGTGTTCCCAGGGGACGTGGAGCCCACGTCGGCGAGGTCAGGACACAGGAGATACCCACCACATGCAGGAGCTGATGTAGCTCCTTGCGGAGAGGCAGGAAGGGTCTGAGCAAGGAGAGGCATCAGGACATGGCACAGGAGGGAGGCTTCCAGACGGGACTCGCTCCGGAAGAGCATCTCCAGGAGCACGCATTGCTGCACAGCTCGGAAGCGGCCGAACCACTATTGCCTACTCATTTCACCAGCTCTCGGGAGGTGGAGTTCAACCCCAAAACCCTCAGCTCCTTGGTCAAAATAACGGTGCTCAGCAGGGAACTGGCAGAAGAGTCCTGCTGATGACCCTTCTAGTCACAACCCAAACCCTGCTGTCTCCTCATCTCCTTTCTCAGTCTCCTGGCACTGCTTTCCTTTTTGTTATGCCATACACTATGTCACCTGAGAGGTCTTGGCCCATGGAGAATTCTTCTATGTTGCATTAGATTTGGGGGTAGGTGCAAGGAAATGACAAAATGTGATATTTTAGTGAGACAAAAAAATTACCCAATCCAATTTTGAACATCATGATACTTATCTGTTCTTGCTAGGCCCACTCTACTCTTACTAGCTCTCCACAACGGAAGGATCAGTCCCATAACACCACAAGTAATGGTGGAGATTTGTCCCTCTAGGGACAAATGGTGCCTATCATCAGAGTATCTGAATATTTCCAGCTACCATCACTCACACAAGAGTACTATGAAGGATGGAATAAGTTCTTATCTCAGAGAGAAAGTAACTGAGCATAAAGAAATGAGGTCAGTTGTGTAAGATCCTTGGAAAGGTTGTGTCAGAGTCACAATTTGGATTTTCTGAATGCAAGCCCAATGCTTTACATGAAAAAGCATTTCCCCACCCTGTTCATGACAATACACGAAGGCAGTGGAACACCAGACCAGCCAGGATTCATTGCAGGCATGAAATGGTGCCTTTTGTTGTTCAGCTGCAAGAAAGCACCTCTTTGTAACACCCTTTGAGCTCAAGACTCACCACACTGAGCCACTGTGCTGTCATAGTTTGGCCCTTCTTTCTGATTCTAGCAATAGTAGCATCAAATGTTTCGGGAAACAAAATAAAGCCGTTAAGTAATGATGCCAAACACACATGCATCAGAAAACCCCAAAAGGCCCATGGAAACGAATTCCCTATCGTCAGCAGCAGCTTCTCCCTTTGCAAAAGCAGATAGCTTTTTATGTATGCAGGATATGTGCTAGCATGTACTCTACAGCCGACAATGTTCAGCCTCCAGTGTAACTTGTCAAAGCCTGACATGCCTTCCCTTAATCAATGTGGCAAGCTTCTGAACACCATGTGCTTCAAGCAGTGGGCTGCTGTCCCTCTAGGCAAAAGATTGAAGCACGCTGTCATTCTTGCTTCTGCTCTTCAACACATGCATCTTCTAGTGATCAAAAGCCAAAACAGGGCTGGATTCAGCTCACAGCTCCCCCAGAACGGTCCCTCTAAGAAGGCCCTAAGAGGGGGTGTTGCCACATCCCTAGACTCAACGTAAAGAAGACATACTAAAGAAAGCACTGACAGGCAGTAAGTGATGGCCACGGTGCTCCAAGGGCCTTTTCTTGCCCCAGTTCAAATCGTGCCATTTCACACTCTTCATTGTACGCAGAATAGGATGGCCACTGTCCCAATACGAATCACACACACACAGCAAATTCCTCCTGCATTAACTGTTCTACACCCCTATGCAATGCTGGGACAAAGGATGAATCTGTTAAGTGACTAGAATATTGTAGGGTTGGGAAAATTTATGGTCAGACACTCACTCACTGCCCTGATGACGAGTGAATTGCTGAACAGGACAGTTTATGAAAATCTGATGACCACAGAGCCGCTGGGGACACTTGCGGTGCCGCGGGCAATCGCTCAGCTCCAGAAGCCATTTGAAGACTAGAGGTGTGTGCTCAGGGCACCGGGGAGAGGTGTTTGCATTCACAGCTCATGCATAACAACTGCACTGACTGCACTTTCGGGAGAAATGTGCTGGGGACAGCAGGGAAGCACGGTGGTTTCATCTTCATCACATTTGACAACATCCCTTTCAGGGATGACACTGCAGGGTGTTTCTTTGTAGGGCTTTTCGGTTTGGGATAGGGATTGCTCTCCTGCGTTCTCTTAATGGTACCACTATGCTCTAAAGCCTGTCCCCAAACAACTGCCCTCTTTCCAGTTTCACAATATGAGCAATGCTGCATTATACCAACTTCTTGCCTTCCTCCTAGACATAAGTCACATAACATTTTTTTCCACTTCTGATTCCTCTGTCTCTATTCCCCTGCACTTTATTTCACCATAGCAAGCTTTGGCTTCTTCCTGAGAACAGTTTTATGCAACTGAGATCACCTGGAAATTCAGATACTCTGCTGGGTCCTTCAGATACAGGTCACATTATACCATATTTAAAAAGATTTAGGACCAGAAAAATCTTTGTTTCAACTCTAACTGATGATAAGAAGGGAAATAAGAAAGGGACATACTTCCTTCCTACAGTTAACTTTCCTATTGTACCAGGAAGGTAAGAGGACCAAGTCACTGTCAACCTCTGATCTCAACACAGAGCCATGGCAGTCAGCTGGAAAACTCCAAGTACAGGTGCAATGAATTTCACAGAATTGTTTTCTGTGCATCTGTTACCCTTTATCTGCTACCGTCCTAAATCACAGTGCAAAGCAATGAAAGGGTCTCCTTGACTGGCAGGCTAATCACAGGGAACAAGGGGACAACATCAGAGCACTCAGCCGGTCCCACCTGGGCTAAGAGGCCACCTCAGGCCTACCCGGAAAGGACACAGATGGCTGGGTACGGGTCTCTCACCTGCAGGCCGAGTCCCTGGTTCACAGCCATCACCTTTCCTGACAGTACGCGCCGCGCGGGGTTCGGCCCTCCCTGCCGCTGCTCCGCCTGGAATTCAGACACATCCAGCAGACTATGATCAGCCTAGCGTGGTGCCTCGGGAGCGCTGCACGGGTACGCACAAAAAGCTTGCAGGAGTTCATGTTATCAGATACATGATACGGTTCTATACAGCGTGCCACCTGCACGTGCGCTGTGCCTGTTTGTGTGGGACTTGCAGAGAGGCACCAGGCAGCACAAAAAACTCAGCACCAGCTAAGTGAGAGTGTCTGCTTCTGCATGGGAGAGATATTGGTGTGGAAAAGGTAAGACTTCTCCTCCCATCATAGTTGTGCCTCTAGGAACCCCTTGCTCTACCCTTCAATTCCTCCACACCACATACAGCCCTCACAACAGCTGGCAAGTGCGGAGAAAATGTGGCTGCTGCCCAAACTCATGACTGTTTATTGCTGTTGCTGTCAACTGACTGCTGAAAACAATCCAAACTGCAACAGCAAGAAGCTTTGGCCAAACATTAATTTCCTAAAAAAAAAAAAAAAAAAAAAAAAGTTGTTTCCAAGGAAGAAAAGAGTTAGAGGGAAGGTGCATGACTGCCGGTCAGGAGCAACCATACTCAGAAATTCAGACCTTGAACGTAGTCAGGACTGAACAGTGTTTACACACAATGACCATACTGTATGGAGACTGCCCCTGTTCTTATTAGAAAGAACCAAGAGAGCAAAACTTGCTGGCGTTGCCAGTCGTCTCCCCGATGTAGCATCCCAGGGACTGGAGTGCGACACCCTTGGTCTCACAAGCAGAAATTGAAACTCAAATCAATCTCAAAAGCCATCCTCCAAAAAAATGAAAAAAGGATAATCCCACTGATTCGGCAGTGTGGAGCTATTAACACGGCACTCATACACAGGGAGAAGCAAAAACAATTTATTTCTCTTAGTAGGAAATTGCTTTCATATAATCGTTCCCCTGGCTACTGGGATCATCACATCTCAAGCCTAAAAATACAACAACGTATAGGCAAAATTGTGCCTGGACCACTAAGAAACAAGCAGACAAAAGCATCTCCCCTCTCTCCTGTTTATCCCTGTATTTCAGTGTGCATGAGCAGAGAGAATTTCAGTAACTCTTGCTTATCCATTCCCATCATGTAACATTTTCCCCAGGACGACAAGGGTGACCACCCCTTGCAAAAGAAAGCAAGAGAAAGGAAACCCCAAACCAGCTTGGGGCTCCAGCTGCTTTCTGGTCCTGGTTTCCAAGGTGTCCTTTTTTGAAGAGGTACAGCCACTTGCCACAAAGTAAAATCTCATTTAGGCAACGTTGTCCTCCTCTTCCCCAGGAAAACACATGTCTAAATAGATTCAACTTCCACTTTAATTATTCTAGACGATGTTTTCCCTAGCACACTTGTCCCCATCCCTACATCAGGAGAGACTGGCCATGCACGATGCAGCGGTGAGCAGCACTTGGGGAAGGAGCAGAGGGGCAACATCGCAGCGGGTATCATCTGGGCAGGAAAAGGAGATGGAGGGTGGCTGGCCAAGCCCCCAGCTTTCACATCCCCCCGAGGTGTCTCTGACCAGTCCCAGCACCAACAAGGCTCTATGGCAAAGCAGGGGACCTGACAGCAACCAGACAACAGGCACATTTTTAATAGAGGCTCCCTGCACAGCCAGCAAGTTTGGTGCCAGCACGTTGCACAGTTTGTGCTTTATAGGTTTGAATTTGTTCAAATTCATGCAGTTGCAGAGGGGATGAAATTACTGCTGCTCTGCCTGTGAAGATTTCATTGCACTGCATTGATCTCCTAATTGCTTGGGGGGTACAGAAACAGCAGGACAGAGACCCCCAGGGAATTTTTGACTTCAGAGTAGTCCCTTCTGTAAGTAACTGATTATCTAAGGCCAAAGATTCCCAAAGTGTGAATATGCTATTGATGGCTTGTGGACTAGAAAACACATCAGCATGCACTCAGCTAACCCTGGGTGCTCTAACTGCCTGTTTGCCTGATTGAAGCAAGAAGAACCTCATCAAGCTCTGAACATCCACCTTGATTTGGCGGTGCCTGTGCAGAGCAGCCAGCATTCTGGTGCAAGCTGAGGTGCTAGCTGACGACCCAGGCAGCCGTTCTTGGAAACCCTCTGTTTCTGCCAGGGACAGGATGGCTGTGGCTGGCAGCAGGACTTCCCTGCTGCTCTGTAAATACTAGTGTAATAACTAATTGCGAGTTTCTGCACCTTCAAAAAAGAGAAATACACTTCATGTGGATGGGTTAAACTTTTCTGAGATTCCCTGACCTTGACAATCCCTTGACAGAATCCTTTTCTGTATTTTAAATGCTGTTACTATATTATTGATGAACCTTTCAGTCACGCCTAGTGAAAATCCTTTAGACATTCAGGATATCGGAGATTGGCTATTTGGACAGGTGACAAGCCCATTTCTGCTAAGCCAATATTTTTCAAATCAAAAGTCACCAAGCAATGGCAATAAGAGCGAAACAAGATGAGAGCTGGAGATATCACGCCGGCTCCCAGCTGATTTCCTGAGTGTCCTGCCAGCCACAGTGTGCTTCTGTGCTTGATTAATTTAAACTGGGAGTTTCTGAAAACAAAAGTGTAACACTCAGCTTCTAATCAGAGCGTAAAGGTCCCGCAACTGATCAGCAGGCAGCGAGCGCTCAGCTGCACTGCAAGACACTCATTCTTCTGAGATCTTTCGCCAATAATGATATTTTCACCGTGCAGCACTTGAAACCGAGACAAATAACCTCAGCAGCAGGGCAAATAACCTCTCACATCAGTAGCTCCGAGTAATTACGCTGGGGCGCTCCATGGCTGCCTCCTGTTACAGATGGGTTCCCAGCACAGCTCCTGCAACCGCTTTTGCAATGGGAGGGAGCCGGACCCGGACCCAACGCTGCTCCCTCCCAGCTGCTTGGTCTCTACCTGTTGGAGTTCCATCTTCACTTGGAAGGATGGATTTGACTTTATTTTGCATGTTCCTGGCACCAGGTTCTCCAGGTACCATGAAAACACAAGCCAGTGACTAACAGAAATGGTTATTACTGAAAGACTTCTTGCTACATTACTTTTTATATAGACTCTCATTTCATATCGAAACGGCCACCTTTCTCCTAACGCATGCATGCACACTCAGTAAGCTGTGAAAGTACAACTTTATTACCATGGATTTACCTCAAAGGGTAAAACTGAGCCAAAAATCAGTCCAGGTTTGCTGACAAAAAGCAAAATGCTAATACTAGTGTTAGGGAATCAGAATGTCACTCCTTAGCACTGCCATGAATATTAATCATCTCATTTTTACATAATATTTTCTTTTCCTTTGCTCTGCAGCTACTTTGCAGAGCAGCACAAACCTCTCAAGTTTGGTCTGGAATCAATCCACGACATTTTCTGAAGTCAGATGTGGTTTCAGGTTTGGGGGTCAGAGGCCCTTGAAATTAAAGCAAATTGAATTTGAATGCTTCCTTGAAGCCACCAGCTTAGCAGTAAGCCCCAGGTTTCATATGTATATTCAATAACACAGTAGATGGTCACGAGAAATATGGCCCTAGATTTTGGACCTAAAAGCATCAGTCTTTCCCGCTTGAATTACAGAGTTACAGATGGACAGTACCAGAGTAGATGCTTGGATGCCCATCTCCCGAGGGAGATGTTCAGCATTTTGGACATGTATCTCTGGTTAGTTACCAAGAGCTTAGGCACTTTGTTCCCACTGAAGGTCAAAGGGAATTTGGCACCTAAGTCACCTAAGCATTTTTGTAAACCCCACAAAACTTCTGCAAGCATCTTTCCGCCTCCAAATACTATTGGAAATCTGTGCTGTAACGTAAAGGAAGCAGAAGACTCACAAAGACAAGTGATCTAACTGTGCTGTTAAAGACTTCTAAGCGGCCAGGGTATGTTAAATACACAAGGCTCATTAATAACAAAAGGACTTGGGATGAGGCCTAAATTCTAACACAGCAAAAAACGTCTAGCAAACAATCTTCTGTGTGCAAGATTGGACCGTAATTATTAACCTTGTTCTAAACCATAAGGATACATTCAGCTGATATCAGCAACGGGACAGCTTACAGAACAGCCTGCAGAGGCGCTGTGCATTTGTAGCTTCTTTTTTTCACTTGCTACTGACTGCCCTGCAACAGAGCCTGGCAAGCAGGCCCGGGAGGACGTTATCTCTGCAGCGGAGACATTAATCTTGGCTGTGCTTCTCTAACTGTTTGAACTCTTCTATGGAGAAATGTGCTTCCCTGATTAACTGGGGTCATTAACAGTGCTCAAGTGACTTGTAATGCAATCGGTAATCAAACAGGCCTCAAAAAGTGGAAGAAGAATTGAACAGAGTTAAAACGTACTGCGTATCTAAAGCTCACCATGCTGGGGCAGTGATATGTCCTTGCCCACCACATGTGATGCATGCACAGAAATGTAAGCTTGTGACTGCAGCTATACAGATGAGCTATACAGAAGTCGGTTGCTTTTTCCCTTCCCATAATGGACACAAAAAGCAATTGGTCACACCTGTCTCAAGAATAATTTCTGTGCATGTGAATGCTGCTATCATGCTTCTTTGTCACTCTTCATGCCTACCTGTCATTCTTGATTTGCTGGTCTCTAAGGAAAAAAAATAAAAACCAAATTCTTCCCATTCTCCCAGCATCACACATTTTTCCCAATGGTCATACTTCTAACCCTTGCAATTCAAAAATTTTCTCTGGACCACTTTTTTTCCCCTTTACTTCTTCCCTTTGCTTTCCTTTCCAGTTCTGATAGAGCTTTCTGAAAGCCCCGTGCCTAGAAGTAGCTTCACTATTTCACTTGAGACTTAGCAGAAGAGAGCAACTTCCACTTCCACATGGCATCCACAGAGCCCAAAATGACGTGAAACTTTTTTTAAAAAAGCTTCACATTCATTCTTGATTCATGTCAATTTGTGGTCCACTGTATAAACTCCAGCTCCTTTCCTGCAGTGTTGCTGCCTTCTCAATATTTTTCTTTCTTTGCTCTGCACTAAACTTTTCCTTCTGAAGTATAATTCATGAGAAAATCATCTTTAATTCTACATTACTGGACTACTTCTCCCATGCATCAAGGTGGTATTAGAATTTTGACCTCATTTTCCAAAGTGCCTTCCAAGTTTGGCACTAGCCACCCATTTTTCTATGGATAGTCTCCCCTCACATGCATCATTAATCAAAACGTTGTGGAGACCCAGACTCAAGGCAGACTGTGCAAAACTCCTCAGGGGGTGTTCCCCGTTTAACTGAAAGACACTGATTGCTAAGCATTGCATGTACTTTTTGTAAGCACATGTCCTCCCACCTAACATTAATTTCACCTAGCCTATCTTTGTCTAGCTTTCAATTGAGAGTTTCTTCTGAACAGTTCTCCAAATCTTTACTAAAATCATTATGCATCATATCCAAATTCCTTCCCTCTTATCCATTAGGTCAGCTAAATTACTCAACCAAAGAAGGCAGTTGCACTGGTTTGAAATTATCTGTTCAAATAACATCTCATCTGATTTTTGCTAATGCAAGATCAGAGTCATGGAACAAACATGCAGATCTAGTCACCCTGAGTTCTGACTATTTTTTCACACTCGAGCGCCGTTATTAACCGCCTGAACCTACAGTTCAGAACAAAAAGATTTATGTATCTAAAATGCATATAGGTTTTAAAAATCCAGGCTTTACTCTGCTCTTGATTCCACTGTATCTATGTACTGAATGCAGTCCAGACTCAGGGTGACTACATCTGCACGCTTGCGAGTCAATGAAAAGCTGAGGCACTTCCATGTAGTTAATTCTTTCTCTATATGGAGCTTTCCTTGCTGTATTCTCCAGCTGCCTAACAAATACTTCCCCTTGGAACGGTCCCTCCGTGTCCTTGCTTTCTCTCTCTTTTTTTTTTTAATCCTGTTTTCAGTTAAATTTTCCCAACCCAGCTCTCCTGGCTGGTATTTGAAAGCTGCCTACCTAAGTGATATACCCCAAATGCTTCATTTGACAGAGTTGGGCTATGAGAGCTGGATGGAAGGGTAAGCCCTGAGGGGAAACAGTAAGCAGGTCCCTGGAACTGTTTCAGATTTTGTTAATGAGCCTGGCAGGTGAATGGAAGAAGCCAAGTGTCTATTTGGCTTATCAGCAACGACCCTTTCTAACCCCTAGTTAATTGGCTTTTATTGATTTTCAGACTAACAGAAAATTCTGTAAGATTCTAAGCAAGCGTAGGGGACATACTGGACCTAAATAGTTCATATTCTCCCACACTCAAACATTTAAAATTGCTCTGTTTGCATTTTTCTCTCTCCTGGGACCAGGTTTCACCTTTCTACAGGGCTGTAGACAGGCATGTGGCGAAGAGAAGGACTGGGGACAGCAGAGAGATACCATGTTCTCCACAAGTGAGTAAGAGAAGTCCAGATGAGTGTTCACAGTCCAAGCTGTATGTATGCCAAATGCACCCAGCCTAGGCAGAGATCCTTAGAGATGGGCTCGTGTCCAAATTGCTGTGCCCCTGCAAGGGCAAACTGGTGTTTCTGCACAGCATCTGGCCTGGGTTTGGAAGCCTGGTCTGTGCTGCTGTGCAGAGTGCCCCTGTAACATCACCATCATTTGTTGCATCGTTCTTCAGTTAGAAGCCCTTGAAATGATCAGAGGATTGTGGTGGGGCCCATTAGTGATATTTTACAGCATGTGACCGAGGTTATAGCTTGTGTGTAGGTCTAGGCATGCAAGACCTGCCAGGATAATTCTGAAGAGCTGCACAGAGACTGGAAGAAACCAAACCTGGCCTGCTCTCCTCTTACCACCCTCAGGGAATGAGCACTGGAGTGAAGCATCCTGAATTACCCCCGCAATTCAGGGGGAACCAGGTGCTTCACTCCGAGAGAGAACCCAGGAGTTGCCATCTATTCAGTGCAAATAATCAGGGAAACAGCACCAGCGAGCACAAGGCAGAGCTAAATTAGCTGTCAACACACAAGCGTCCAAAGAGGAACCTTTCTTGTAACTGAAAAATAGCCACATGAGAGGGAGAGACCTTTTCATCTCCTGTTCCCTCAGGCTGCCAGCACCAATGTGCTAACTGCTGTTTTGCTTCATTGCCAGTTCCTTCAGGTCAAGGGCTACAACAGCCACCACCCCACCCCATACCAGACCAGCTTCTGCTGCTAATGGCATCAGAAATACGACCCCAGCCTCACAGCCTGCACTTTTGTTCCCCAGAAGCCCAATGACTCGAACTGCATGCAGTGATTTTCCTTGGGAAAGGAGAGCAAGCTTCTAGACTTAGCCACAATGGAAAGGAGCTCGGAACTAAAGTCACTCAGGACCTGGGAAACAAGCATCCACCTTTTATTTATTGCTTTTTGATTATGTTAAATATCATCATTTTTAAAGCTGTAAGCCCTGAATGAAGTTGCTGAATGCAAATTAACCTCATGAGAACACAATGTGCAATGAAAACATTAACACTGGAAAACATAAAGATGACCAAATCTCCTGGAAGTTGCCTCACCACAGGAGTCTGTAATTCTTCTTGACACAGAAAGATGTCAAGGACAAGAATTTAAACTTCTGGAAGATATCGAGTAATTTCAGGGGTATCAAGAGTTAATGTGAGTAGTGATAAAACTCACTTGATAGGGCTCCTACGTTGTGATTTAAATCAGTCTTTCTTTATTACAAAACCATGATCCAACTGACAAGAGGGATGGCAGAATATTTCAATCTGAGCTACTAGAAAATTTTTAATTGTTTTTTCCTTATCTGTTCTGAATGAGCAAGACACAGGATTAGGATTAGATGGAACTAGAGAGCTGACCTAGTCTGGCACTTGCTATGCTGTTTTTTCATCACCACAAGAAAGCCGACTCTACTAGCAAACGTAGGAAGCACCACAAATGACTGAGTTTTGCAGACTGCAAAGCAGGGCTTGACACAAAATAATGAAAAATAAAAAGGCAAAGGAAGAAGCTGACAAGATTTGCTCTGTTCGATTACTTGACACAAGTAGTTTGTTTTTTAATTATGCATGCTACTGCCTCACCGAGTGCTGGGGACCATTCCACTGCAGCTTAGTCTGAAAGGTAATTTAATTCTCAGTAACAGGAATCCTTATTGCTACTGCTGCTAAATCCTTGATGAGACTGGGATAGAAAATACCCCTGGCATGGGAGTGCACAGGCTCTGTGCAAGCCAGGGAAACACACATGAGCACATTCATGTGTGCGTACATAAATACACATACTGACATTGCCTACTCACTATGAGGGTTGCAAATCCAGTGAAATGATTAAATCAACTTCATCCACTACAAATTTAACCTGTAAATACATGAGAATGCATATACATATGGGCAGATACATGCTACAGTACCACTGTTCTGTACAAATCTTGCAGACTTAGCTGGTAGATATATTACAATATTATAAGACTAAAAAGCTGCAGCTTGAGGACCCTATATTCTGGAGGCAGACCAGATTCCCTGTTTATTATCCCCAAGCTGTCTTAGTCCTCACCGAGGAGGTCGGTGTATAGTGCCAGGCCCCCAGCCATCAGACCAAAACAGAATGAGGCACACACTCTTTGAGCTCCTCATCGTTTTACCACTACCTGCAACTAATGTCTGGGGCTCTACTGAGACCAAGACACATATCTACTGAACTAACTGCATGGAGAAAGGAAAAAATATTTGCAAAACTCTAGTGACATGGTAATTTCAAATCATTGCCTCTGGGCACTGTGCTAATGAATGACAGCACAACTGGTCGTGCAGAGTTCAGCTTAATATTGATCATGATAGACCAGAAAATCTTTTTCATGTTTAGAAGGGCGCAAACTGTCAAAAGCGCCAAGGTCATCCTCAGCCTGTATTTCCCCCTTCTTTTTTTTTTTTTTTTTTTTGCCTTCAGTGGGTTCTAGTTAGTAAGTATGTTAGACACAGACAATTCTAATCACAGATTTTTTCTTTTTCATGCAAGTTCTCCTACAGGAGTTGCCATATCAGATAAGAACATCCCATCTCTCAGCAGCACCAGCTGCTCCAGGGATTGTGTAAGGGCTCCTGCCACGGCAATAATGGGATAACTCGCCTCAAGGAAAATTTCCTCTGTATCCTCAGAACTTAAACGTTGTCTTAAATAAAATGTCATTCCATCAGTTCCTCAGCTCCTGAGGAAGCCAAATCCACAGCCGCAGCATTTTTGAACCTCTGTGTCCTACCACAAAGCAGTTCATTGCAGAAAAGGAGATTGAACTGATGCATAAAAAGGTAATAGATTTTTAAGTAATAGAAGTCAAGATAATGTGGCCTATAAAGGGCCCTCATAAAAACTGTCACACACTGACCAAGGGCAGAAAATGACACAGGCAGGTCTGGCCTGACACATCGCAGCTGCAATGATAAAAAAACAAGCACAGAAATGCTGCCCCTCTGTCAGAGCCTGACTCTAGCTGCTGAGGAGCCTATAGCTTGGGAGCCTCCATATGGGCATCCCCTCCAGAGGGAGGCCCTGACCCTGCAAAACACGAGGCTCTGCCTGAGGAGTTTCTCCCATCCCTCCTAAGTGGGAGAGGGACGACTGGATTAACCTCGAGCAGCACGTTTGATGTGCACGGAAACCCTGCCAAGGCAGCCTGTCACTTATTAAGAACATTTGTCAAGGTTGTTAAACAACCTTGACAACAAACCCACAGGCAGCGGCAGCAGCAGAAGGGGGCCTGTGGTGCTCCCTGGATTTGGTTTATTAAATG
Organism: Tinamus guttatus; assembly: GCF_000705375.1. The sequence continues at coordinate 54,137 of NW_010581330.1, forward strand.
TAGCTTTATTTGAATCAAACATCAAATGAGCTGGCTGGGATCTCTCCTGTCTGAGGGCTGATACAAAGGGCTTGAGAACTGCAGCTTGCACAGGTGGCTGGTTGTCACCTACAGAAAATTTTCCAAAACCTTCCTGGGGTAACAGCCACACGTGACCGCAGAGTGGCGAGGTCTGGCGAAGAGCTCTGTCTAACTGAGAACTGTGCCCCAAGCATGGCACGGCTGAAATCACGGGGTCAGAAAAATGCCAGCCGCAGCCTAAAGCTGGAAATGATCTCAGTGAATTGGAGATGGTTTCCACCAGTCAGGAACATAACTCCCTGGTTGTGAAGGGGACAACTTGTTGCTTGTCCTTCACAACCCGCTCCATGGCTGTCACGGGTGGACAGGGCACTCACATCCCTTTGCTTGATTTTGCAGGAATCACTGCTTGCTTTTTGGGAGGGCTTTAGTAAGCCAGGCCAGGCTGCCGCTGCTCTAGTGCTGAGCCTGGGAGCTGAAGTCACTGGAATTACAGGAAGCACCAGCCTCCACAGATAGGGGACTTTTTGACAGGAGCTTTAAGGAGAAGAAGAAAAGGCCCAAGGCTTGGGGAGAAGTGATGTTTACAGGGGAACCAACCTCGCTGTGGAACTAGAACCCCTTGGGCTTTGCAAGAAGGTCAATCCTCTCTTCTCAGTCTTCCCATCTGTTGATGGTGACAGGCCAAGCTACAGCTCCCTAGAATGTGATCCCTGGTTTACACAGCACAGGTGGATTCACTTGGCAAGGAGGAGGTCGTGTATCCCACACTGGGCCTGCATTGGCCCTCACTTCCTTGCACCCACCACAACTACACTCAGCTTTGCCTGAAAAGGTTGTTTGCAAGATTGAATTTGCAATCTCCAAAATACATGTAGCTCCCATTTCCCCAGGCTTCTGCTCAACTGAGCTAGTGAACAAAAAACAAAAGAAAACCATAGCACTCCTGCCCCACCAAAAAGCCCAAAGCATTCAAGAAATTTCCAGAAAAGGAAGCTTAACGGCGAGCTCTGACATGAAATCTCTAATGAAAGCAAGTGGGAGGGCATGCAGATGAGCACCACGTCAAGAGCCTCTAATTAGCAGAGTGGGACGCTGGTCTGCACCTCCGAGCCTCCAAGGAGCCTTCCCCGGACCAGCCCCGGCTTCTCCAGCTGGGGAGAGGGTGCTTCTCTCACCTGCTCTCACTGAGGAGTTTCCAAGCTCTGGCTTTTTTACGGCCCTGGGAACTCAGTCAACAGACTCATTTTCCAGCTCTCCCTTATCACCTTGGTTATTGAAGAGAAGCCTGGCAAGTGGCTTGATGACAGAGCATAACAGCCCACACAAGATTTCACATTGTAGAGACACACTAAGCAAAGACGTAACCTGACCTGCTGACCAGAAAACGAGGCAACAAAATCTGAAACGATGGCAGTTCTGACCACGAGAGTAACCACTGGCTACCAGCTAGTCCCGAAGGACTGTCCCCAAATCTAAACAGTTCTGAGCTCCTGTTCGACACAGAAGTGTTGTAAAAATATTCTGGTTAAAAAACATATTTTTTTTCCTTTCTTTCTTTCTTTTTTTTTTTTCTCCCCTAAGAGCTGCTGGAAAGATCAATTAAGAGCAGTACAAAGCATTGCTTAAACTTTCATGGTATATTTATTAACCTGCCTGGAGTGGTTAAGAAATTCTGTCCTGTCCACTGACAACAGAGAGGACCAGGATTCAAAAGAAAAGTAATAATTTCTCTCTAACTATATAGGGTGAGCCTTAATTAATTTGCAATTCATAAAGTTGTTTGCAGTGTTTGGGTAAATTCTGCTATGTGAGTTAATAGGCATTAATAGGTATTATAACAGCAGGAGTCTGGCAATGGTTTAATTAACTAGACTATTAAGCACTATTTCTGTCCACATATACATAGTTTAGCTGTATTGCTAGAAAATTCTGAGCATTAGCTATGTTTATGGTTCACCATATGAGCTTAGTTTTGCACCCTCTCACAGATATCCTTGTTCCTCCTCTTGCATTTAGCCTGAAAGGAACAATTTTCATCAACTATAGCCAAAGAAATCAAAGCAATAGTATGATTGACTGAGGAATTAGATACTTTATGAACAGAAGAGGCAGGCAAGTAGAGTCTCTGATGGATACATTCTTACACATAAAAGATCTTCCTGTGCTTGAAATACTGTTTGGAAAAGAACAGCTGCTAAATATTCTGTCAAAATGTTCTGAGCTTTGATTTGCATTTATATAAAACTATGATTTCTTTATGCAAAATTTGAAGATAATGCCTCATTTCTATCATCTTAAATTGTAAAATTGTTATTGTGGTCTGTGGCATTTTCTGTTATGTGCTTTCAGTTTGATCTTTTGAGGGAAGCATTTTGTGGAACTCAGTGTGGGTACTTGGTGAACCAATATCTATTAAAAATCAGTGACATAGTTATCTGTCATAGTAGAAAAGTAGATATGGTCTATATCTTGCCCACTATTTGTTTCCAAGACACTCTGACCTCAGAGGTGACTCTGAAGTGTCTTCTGTCCCTATTCACAACTCCGAGATAAGGTACATTCCTATTCCTAGATGTTCAAGAGGTGATATTCATTTCTGCCTGGCTAAAATGTTACGGTGGTCAGTGGACCACCCACAGTCACCATCAGCCCTAGCAGCTGTAGGCCAGGTCAGGAAATCTCAAGAGAAAGCAGCTGACTTGTCTCAGAGCTGTGGTTTTCATTCCTGAAAGATCTACAAATGCCAGTTTTCATCCTAATGTGGAATGTAGACATGCCCTTTCAGACACACGTGACCTCATCATAGAACACGAAGACCTCTAGAAGAAAAAGAATGGAAACAGAAATCAGAAGGTCAGAACCTAAACCTAATAGGGGGTTTGACGCACCAGCCTTCAGAACCCTTTTCACAATGCAGATAAAGTTGGCAAAAAAAAAAAAAAAAAGATTATTGACTTCTGAGAGCTTTTCCATCCCCAGCCAGTCTGAAGATCAAAGGCTGCATCATCTACTCCCTGGAGAGGGAGAAGCACAATGTCAGTAACGAGTCAGCCTTAGCACACATGAAAAGAGGTGCTGCTTTGTTTTGTTGAGCTTTATAATCTAAGTATCGGTTGAAATCTTAACACAGAATGAATACCTATTCTCCTTGATACTCAACTACATATACATGTATCTTAAGGTTCAAGATACACCTTTTTTATGTCTTTAAATATAGATAATTTAGAATCAAACCAAAACATCTTGTCGAGATTGACATTCTCCCCTTGAAAAAGTCTAATTCTGTGAAACCCAGACTGCCAACTACAAACAGTATTAAGTGAAAGATTTGTAGCCCCCTTCCTTCCTCACCCGCTGTGCCCCGTGGGTTGCACAGAGCCTGGCTGACCAAGGGAGTGGTGCAGGCTCTCCCAGTGCTCCCTCAGCACAAAAGGCACCGCAGGACCACCGTACCGAGGAGCATCATGTGTGATGTCCCATCTAGAACTTCCCAACTTATGCTTCCCACAGCTAAAGAAATTACAGAAATGACCATCATTTCCTCAGCTGCAGCTGAAGCTGATCTGAACTACGATGACCTGGGCAAGTTCCTTCAGAAATTGCAACCTCTTCTTACCAGCCACCTGAGACACTTCCTCATTTGGGGAAGGAATGATCTTGCTTCCTTGGTGTCCACCATAAAATGATGCCAAATGAGGAGTGAGTCCCAAGATGACAAGAGAAAAGGCTATTGCCAGGGGTTTTGCAATATACACAGAAAGGTAATTTAAAATGATATATAACTTTTGCAAACCAGGAGGTCACTCCACTGATGCTCTGTTTGGAAACACTAAGTCAGACACTGCTCACATTGTGACACAAGACTAACTGCAGTACAGTTTCTCTGAGGCCCGTCACCAGGATCCAGGATGTGTCTGCCCACCTCTAGGCACATCCACAACGGACACATCTATGGAAGACACCCTTGTTCCCATACGAAAGTCAATATATTTTTCATTGTTTCCCCCTCACTCTTGTCTTCAAGCTCTCAGTACACAAGCACTACCCCTTCATGCCACCCTCTGACAGGTAAATCTGCAGGTAAAACTGGCCAGCTTTTTACCGCAGGCACAAGGCAAATGACATTAAATGTCCCCTTTCTACTTGACGCAGCAGAACTTTCCATGGAAGAAAAAGTCTCAAAACAAATGAAGATGAGTTGCTAGGAAAGGAATAGGAGAGTAATCCCAAAGGATATTCCAAACTGCATTGTTTAAACTCACATTTCTTTAACACGAAAACCCAGTAAAAACATTCAGTCAATTCTCCTTTCTGACAGCCTAAAATTTGAGACAAATTCTCTGTATGCAAATGAAGTCATTAAAATTGCCAATTCTTTGCAATTAGTGTTTTACTGTCTTTTGCTAATAATGAAAGTCTTTGAGATGGGCAAGAGTAAGAGGAGATGGAACAGGAAAGATGAAGGGGTTTTATGCATTTCCCCCATGCATCACCAAAGCGTCTCAAACAAACTGATATACAATGAGATACAACAGTAAATCCTCAACCATGTCCCAAAGGAACCTGAGCTGAATTAGTTTAAAAGCTCCTTTTGCATAACATCTGCAGCTCCTTACCGTGTCCTGCAAGCACCAAGTACTGCTGCCTCTTAAACAACGGGGATTTTTGCTGTGAATTTTCACAGATACAGGCATCATGCCCCGGGTAAATAAAACCTCCTTGGAAAAATCTTACCTCCCAACTCCAACAGCATGCAGTGATAATTGCGAACAAAGTAATGTTGCTGTTACCTCCATTTTACTCTCTAGCCTTAAAATTCAGAGTAACACACAAGTTATAATCTTTGGTTTCAAGGATGCTGTGGGGCCAATTTATGGCACTACTTTGCTCTCTGAAAGAAACAAAATGATGAGATATGAAGCTACCAGAGATATGAAGTATGGGGTTTCAGGGCAGCACATCACAAGCTCAGCACTTGTCAGCTACTGCATACAGGGCAGTGGGAGTAAACCACTAGCCTTGCTAGAAAAGGGTGGGTTTTTAAGGGTTTTTTTTTCTTTTTTCCCCTAAGAATGTCTGAAATGTTCTCAGTTCAAAACGAGACATATATTGATATATTGAACACTCAAAAAAAAAAAAGTGGAATCTGTCACAGCAGAAAGGACATTTTCAATCAACATATCGATAGCAAAATGATTTTGCTTCAGTTTAATTGAGAAATAACCTCTTGTCAAAATTGACATTCTCCCCTCGAAAAAGCCTAGTTCTGTGAACTCGACCACCAGCTCAACCCAGGACCAGGTGAAGGGTCTGAAGCAGCCGCCCCCCTCGCCCGCTCCACCTGGGGGCTGCACAGGGCCTGGCTTTGCAGGCACTCCAAGATGAGCTTCACGCACGGCATCCCTGCATGTAACCTCCAAGCTGCGTCCAATTCTCACGTGTTTGCAAAGCTGAGAATTTAAAATGGGGTTTGGCACTTTTGCAGCATCTTTCGGCCCAACATGCCTTCCAATTTATACATTTCCCAAAGAAATGCATCTCTCTGGGTGAAACATGGGTGTTGCACACATGATGCTCTGAGGTTTGGTTCCTTGTACCTTTTCAGGTCGTTTATACTTGAAGGCAAAGTGCCAGCTAATCAGAATCACATTAAACAATTACACAAGAAGGGACATGAGGAGCCCTTTGTATTTATCACACTCAGGAAAATACCACTGGTGTACTATATTGTGTGTCCTTTACTAAACCCAAAGCTTTCTGAAAAATGAATGGAGTCCATGTTAATATTGCATAACACAGTACATTAACAAAAGACAGAAAACAATTTCATTGTATCCTGTGCAGACTGATTCTGAGATGAAGTTCTCAAAAGCCAACCTGGCAAATACAACATCCTTTTGCTGTGTGTTCTAAAAGGGTAATAAATTACGAATGTCAATATGGATAGTAGAAATCCAAGCCGGTGGGGCAGTCTTGTGCTGAATTAAAACAAATATCTCCTTGACTACAGCCGAGGGAAATGGCAGTGGCATCGTTTTTCATTTTAATAGACTGCAGAGAAGTTTGCCTGGGGAGAAATCAAAGTGACTTGATTAACCCATCATGTTAACTAACATCTTATCAAATTCAGGCTCTGTACCTAAACCAATTTAAAATCCTATTATAAGAGGCTTTCAAAAGGGAGAAGAGAGTTAAAAAGCACTCAGAATAATGACTTTACTGTAACCCTTTCTCTGTTATTGCTATAAGAAAGTTAACAGATAAACTTAGGATTTGTAGAAGAAAGAGGAAAAGATCTATAATAAGGTCCAAAAACGCAGAACCTGGATGGGACCAAAGTTCTTGCTTGGGATCCAGGTTCAGCCTTGATGAGGTGTGTGAGCGAGGCTCTGCAAGGCTCCCAGACTGTCCTTCCAAAATGCTGCACTAGCTTTGCTGAACGCCCCAGCACCTCCTCCCAGGGCCTCCATTCTTCCTGTCCCTCCTGATGCCTCCACATGGGAGCAGGAGGACCAGAGCATGGGCTCCTCTCCTGGAGTGCAGGTCACTGCTCACTGACTCCCCACCGCAGGGCAGAATCTGCCGTTCACACAGGCTTCCTTGATGGCAAACTGCCCTGGCCCTCCAGGGAATTGCAAAATCCCAGGGAATTTGCAACTGAAGGCCAACTCCTACAACCCCCTCCGCTGCTGCCCTTCCCACTCCACCTGCTGAGAAGACAAACCGTTCTGCCCACTCCAATACTTCCCAGGGGCTTATGAAAGAGATTTGCAGCCTGCAGAGGCTTATGCGTGATTCAGAAAGTGCTGGGGCTGCAGAGACTGGGCTCGTTTCTTCTAGGGACTTGACGGATCTGTGCAAAAGGAGCCAGGGAGCTGCCCTGCTTCCCTTCTCGACTCAATTGGCCATCCGAAACAGCCAGCAGGTGAGAAGGAGCTTGCTGTGTTTTCAGTGAAAATCCCCATGCCTTTAAGCTTTGATGCAGTTGCACGGAAAGGCCCAAGGCAGTGATTTGTGATTATGAGAAACACTAAAAAAAAAAACATTTCTAAGAACATCTAGCATTTGGCAAACAGTTTGAGAGGAGGAAAAAACTGTGTTATGCCTTGCTGTTTCCCTCCAAGTGGGAGAAGAGAAACAGTTGAAGAAAGGAGAAATTTTGACATTCTCCGACACTGATATTTTTCTGTTTATGTAATCTAAAACTCAAGAAACGTGGAATTTTAAAACAAATTAACATCCTTAGAGTCTATTTTCTCTCCTCCACAAATTTTATCAAAATGACTTTTTCAGACAGATTGCCTTCTTTTGCCTTCTGCAATGTTCAAGGCCAATGACAAATCCTAGTCCCTGCCTTTGACAGAAAATGGAGCCAGGAAACAGGTGGTTCCTCCACGCTACATCCTGCCAGCTCATGCACAGAGAAGACAGGATCAGCGCCAACTTCTATCACTGTCTTTCTATACATCTATTTTGGTTCTTATGCAGCATCCATAACCATGACAACTGCCTGCCCAAACTACCAGACATTTGCAGAAGCTGTCTGGTTGTCTAGGCAGCAACGCTTTGAAAGAGGAGACCAGCTGAGGGAAAGCCCGGGCTGGGCTCCCTGGACTGCACTGCACAACTCAGCCCTTTAACGATGGGAGTGAGTGGGAACAACCCTGTGCTCCCCACTAACAGTGGGAACTCTGCTTCCCTGCAGCAAGGAGAAAATCAGAAGCTAATGTCACAGCAAAGCATTTCCAACACTTAGGTGCAGATTCCACTCACAGTACCACCAGTATCAGAAGGACTCAAGGAATCTCCTTATTGCAGCACATTTTGAAAACTATCAGAGCTGGCCAGATCCAGGGCCCCTGTAGTTCTCAGTTTTCTGTCTGACTAATAAAAAAAGGAAGTTCCCTATATTCAATCTGACCCTCATCTCTAACACAGAAGGCCTTAAGGTCAAAGCACTTTTGCAATCTTGCTGCCCAACACTGAGCAGTCCACAGAACAGGTCCTTCTTAGCTGAGCCCGTAAGCAGAAACTGGACTCGATAAATCTTCCTTACAGCCCAGGGCTGCTCGTCAGCTGGTGAAAACTCACAGAGCTCCTTTTCTCTGATAAGAGTCACATTCAGTTTTCCAGTTTTCAGTCCCCACCTTGTAGGAAAGCTAAAGCTGAATTAAGTCAATCTGATCTGTAACAGTGCACATCAAGAGCAACAAAATAAACTGTCAAGAAGCCAAGCAGAAAGGCTGAGAATGGCTGGGAGGCGGATACTCCATTTGTCCCACACTTTCTCTCTTCAGGCTGTTCAGCAAAGATAGGCTAACCTGACACGCAGGCTCCAGAATTAATCTGTTCATTACACTTGAGCAGAAGAGAGATGTACACAGGAGGAAACCTGCTGGGGATGGATATATTGTACTCCCAGTATTGACATGGGGGGAAGTTAGAAATTCTACCTTGCGAGTCTCAAATTTATCGAACTGATAAATGTCCAGAGTTGCTATCCTGGACTTGCTCCGTTAGATTTGTTGGCAGGTTGGACACAGCCTGTGCTGTCCGGGAGGGCGCTTTAGAAAATGGGATCACGATCAATCAGTTTGGCACTGCCACAAATCCTGCTCATACGTGAGCCATGAGGGGGTAACTTGGGATATGAGAACAGATGGGAACCTTAAGCGCAACAGTGCTTGGGACTACCAACACATACACGCCTGGGACTACCAGCATGTATTTCGCTACACTTGTATTTTAGGAATAATCAGCTTTTTTTTCCACTTTATTATACTCACAATTCTTACAAATATAAAAATAAAAGAATAGCCTGTAAGTGCTGGGGTATGTACCTGTGTTGTGTACTTTTCCATTTATCTAATGGTGTTTATCAGCGGTGCTGATGACTCAGAGTTATATTATATTACTGAATTTTACTTTTGCAGGTGAGACTATCATTACAGTTGTCTGACAAATCTCACAATAACTCCCTGGTTTCAAGGGCTTACAACTTTGCCAAGTTTTGACCATCTGATTTATAATTTCAACTAGCTCAAGATGAATTCACCTAGAAACTTTCAGCCAGGACAGTTCATACATTTCTAGGAAAGAAGATATGTTAATTCTGGTGAAATGTTCTTGGAAAACACCTCTCATCCTATGGAGTAAAGAACATCCACTCAAGCTTTTGCTAAGCTGATGATCTGTGAAAATGAGAAGTTCACACATGAGTACAGGGAAGATGAGCTGTAGTTCAAGAGCTGTTAATTCCTACTGATTCTGTCCAAACTGAATGTATTCCAGTGGGAAAATAAGAAAAAAAAATCCTGGCAATTTCATCTTTGGATGGTTACAGGCTGTGCCTGATCTGAACTGACAGTAAAGAGATTTCTTTCCTTCTACCTTCTCTGCTGGATCCTGACAAAATGGCATTGGCCAATTTAAATATAAATGAGACAAAGTTGGACCAGTAACCATAAAAAGAGGCAAAAGAATCAGAGGAGAAAATGAGGAAGACAAGAGGTAAACTGGGACTGATAGGTGGGGATCAAGAAAAGGGAGTAAACTGAGACTATCAAATTTCGGCGGGTAACACTAAGGAAACGTGAGCTTGAGCAGGGTGATTGCTAATAAGGAAGAAACCTAATTGAGGAGGCAACGTTGCATTGGATGAGACGAAGTATGGGGGTCACGCTAGGCTGAGGTAGAGATCACTGTGCTGGAGCTAAACGTTCTTGATGGTCTCTGGGGTGAACATGATCCCAAATGACAGTATTTCTGTTTTCTTTAAGCACATAACTTCATACATTCTAAGAAATTATACACAGAGGCCTAGCACTGACAAATACTATCCATGCCAAGTGCTTGAAAGGATAATCAATGCAATAATTTCATTGGGGCAGAGTAAGAATCTCTTGCTGCTCCTACTCAAGCTTGTACCAACAGTGAAACCCTCACAGATACAAGGCCTGGGCTACGGGTGTCCCGGGTGTGAGGACAGTGCAGGGGAGGGCACCCAGCGCCTGCGGTTCAGGACAGCACCAAGGAAATAAACACCCCAAACGGCTTCCTCTGAGACTGCAAAGTTGGCCACCCATTTCCTCTCCTACACACTCCCCTCTCTATTGCACGGAGGCCAGCACTGCAGAATACTCCCAGCTGAGCTTAATGTCATATTTTGTACATTTTTTACATTTTCTGCCTTTGTTGGCTGTATTCCTACACAATTAACTCAGCAGGTCGATATTAGTGAGGGGAAGAAAAACAAACCCGACTGACTTAAGTACCTTAAGTAGAACAGGGAATCACTGGTGTCCATAAGCTGAGCAGCTTGCAGAATAGTAATTACCAAGCCACGAGTGAGGTGAAAACATCGTAACTATCCGTATCTGCTGGCAAAGAGCAAGACAGACACTGAAGATGGAAGGATATGAGAAGGTGAGTTAAGGGAAAAGATGAAATTTCGGCACAACCCTGTTCAAGTGGAATTGCCAATGCAGCAACCGGGTGAGAGTATATTCCTTTCTAAGTTCCTGTTGCTAAATGAACAAAAGGTCTGGTTGGTAGGAGGTCCCACAGGTTTCTTCTGAGGAACTTCAGCAAACAGGGTTGAAGGCTGAGGTATCTGCAGCCAGAGAGGTGACAGGACCCCACTCTGCCTCTGCCTAGCAAGCAGACACCTTCCCAAAAGTTCAGACCAACATGGAATTTGCAAGTCTCTTCCCCTGACTGTCGATGTGGCCAATGTATTGAGGTGCTATAGGCACCATGGGGCCCTTGTGGAGACACAGCCAACACAGGGCAGGGAAAAGTCACGCAGTGATGCGTGTGCTTAGAAACAGCAAAACAATTTGAGCCATTTAAATAGGCTTACACTGCAAGGTCCTGGTAGCACCATGAGCCTTGTTTTAAAAGTTGCTTCTTTTTATGTGTTCAGATGCACAGCAGACATCCTGCAAAGGTGCATTTGTAAGCATGTTTCCAAGGCAATACTTTCTCCGCCTTCTCCATTTGCAGGCTTCTCCTCTATGTCATTTATAAGTTACTTCTATTAAAAAAAAATCACCATAATTGGACTTTTTATTAAGCTATCTATAAAAAAGAAAGGCTAACACAGCCTCTCTGCACTTGCTCTGCTCAATCTTTATAAAACAATTAATGCAGACAGAAATGCAGATAGAGGTTTAGGCCTCAGAAACGTCTTTGGTAACAAGAGCATGTCTGCTGCTCTCTACAAATAATCTGTACATCTGTACTCTACAAGTAATCTAACATCCTGAACTGTCATTTCACATTTTCTTAGTTGCTTCTCACTGTCGTCACACAGTCGTATAATGCAATTAATATTGCCAAGGTTTAAGCTGCTGTTTCCAGGGCAGTGAAACAGTCAAGAGCAGAAGTTCTTACTAGCAGGCTGCATTCCCTAATGTCTACTTTATACTACAACAATTTGTAGTTGCCTTTTCTACAGTTCTGGCCACCCAGAGTTATCCTGTTCTTCCTAGGTGATATTCAGGCTGCCTGTGGAATCAACAACATGGCCCAAACGCAGGTCACCTGGAAGCTTCACCAAGCGCTTTCCTTGCCCGAACTTTCTGAGCGTTGCTGTCAGGCCAGGCTAGACACACTTGTGCACGACAGCGAGTTGCTATCTTTGCTGTGAGCTTCCTCACTCCCTCCATCAACATCTCATTTGCTTCACTTTACAGCTGGGCTAGCAACACATCTGGTATAATATCAAATATGTGGCCGAAATACAGATAAATCACATTTACTGCTTTCCCTCTATCTAGAAATTCCGTTATTCTACAAAGAACACATTAGTCTGCACAATCTACCTTTCCTTAAATTCAGACTACATCTTATCTCATTTATCACATACCTCTGTGGTTTTAAATGATTCTTCTCTTTTTAGGTAGTATCGAAGTCAAAGGAATGAACTTGTATGCGCCCCTGATGCTTATTTTGCTGATTCTCAAGTAAATGTCCTGCTTCCATAAGAAGCATATTTCCACATAACCTTCATAAAACGGCATGTCACCAGACTTGCAATCTCATATATTGGATCCCGGGGCTCTGCTGCCACCCCAGACACGCTGGTTTCCTTTGCACAATCTCTCCATCCCCGCCGGCCATGTCACCCTCCTCACCAAGAACGGAGAGAAGCATTTCTTCTGTTCGCAGATTTTCACGACTTCTTTAAAATTACCTTTAATCTCTGGTGCCTCACTGGGCAAATTCAGCCCACTTCTTTCCTGCTTTTAACAGCCCAAAAAAATGTTTACTATTTTCTTTCTTCTGTTTTTCTTTGAAAGATCTAACAACAACTTAGTTTGTGATTCTTATTTTGCCTCTGTGCTTTCTGACAGAAAGTCCACTGGACCTTCTGCCTGTATCAAATACCCTTTTTTTTTTCCTGTTAGAATACACATCTTTCCCAAAAAATTTTCCTTTGTCTTTAGACATTTTTGTCTCTCTGATGGAAAGAAAAGTCACTTTTGCATTCAAGTGCTGAGCTCTGCAGTCTAGTTTGCCTCTATAACTAGTTTCCTTCACTTTTATGAAATCATGAATCTTAGTTACAGCTCAGTGTTTAGCCTTCCATTTAATTTAAATTGAAACAACTCCTGATCCCTCAGCTGAAGGTCACTTTCTATGTCTAAGCCTTCTATAATAATCTCAATATTTTGCAAATCTGAATTTAAAATAGCATTGCTTATTCTTGGTTCAATAACTATTTGGAAAAGAAATCCATAAATTATCACATCCTAATATATACCTAGATCCAGCATTAGGAGCAGTATTGTCCTCTAACATCTACACAGAATATGAAAATCTTTCAAAATGACATAATTTCTGGTAGTTTTATCTCATTAATAATATGAATAAGTATTTTTGTGTCTCAAGTATGCTTTAATACAATGAAACCCATTTTTTTGTGATTGACTTCAATCTAAAATAATTTCATCGCAAAATTACAGCCAAATCTCATTAAAGCAGGCTGACTACATATCTCTGCACCTATATCTTCTGCAGAACTCACTTGAAAAAATAGGACAGCCTATATCCTGCTTATTCCTACTGTAAGAGGGAATTATTTTCCCCTCTAATTCCAATTAAAATAATTAAATTGTACAACCCATGTACACCCTAGTAAAATTCCGTATGCACTAGTATTATCAGCGCCTTAGGATGGTAACATGGGGGAACCTAACACTCCTGCTAATGACACAGAAAGAAATCCACTGCTTGGCACGTGGGAGGGATCCCTAACTGCTTCTAACACTGAGGCCCAGGGCAAGGACAACTTCTCCAATGCATGGCCACCGGACCCTGTAAACAAAGTAATTCAGGCTCTACTTCCCTTCTGGTGTTCTCACAAGCCCACCTCCATCACGCTGATATAAATTCAGACCGATTCGTGCAGTGTCCCTAGAGCAATTCTCACCTCATCCTGGTGAAAATGGAACTGGGATTGTCCTTCATGCCTTCTCACCGATGAAGAACGGAGGTGACTGGGCAGTCAAAACAAAATGTGCTGCTGGCATCTCCTGCTCACTAACAAGTGACTAGCTGACTATTCTGGTCACTAACAAGCTGGAGCACCCCTTGCCTGAGCCGCTGCCCTCTTTTGCAGGTTCCCCACATGCCCCCTGCTACAGAAAACTCTTGGCCAAGGGGAAGCAGGGTCCTTTGGCAGAACCCCCACAGCCCCAGGCACAAGATGCTTTTACATCTGCCAGGGAAAGAAGTGGCAGAAGGAGCAAGTAGGAGGCAGTAACTCAGCAGAGCAAGAAAGAACCCCTGCAAGGTCACGCATGGAGGCCACGTTGCCAGCATCCAGAGGGAATGAGGGAAAGGAAAAACTTGCCACCTTCAGCCAGGAAAACAAGCAAGAGGAAAACAGCCACACTGCCCTTGCTGCTACCCTTTCCTGCCACGCTGGAGGCCTGTAGTCAACAGTCAGGGTGATGGCACATGCCCTACCTGACTGGCATCTCCAAGGAAAAGCACTCAGCACCATCTCACAGCCACAAGCCTAGCTGCTCCCTTAATTAGCAGCTGTAAGATCAGATGCACCTGTACTAAACATGCACAATACTTAAATGCACATGCCCAATCCTGCAGCCCTAAGGTAGATGCAACACAAACTGGAGAAGGTGCTTCCAGGAAAGCCCAACTGGTGTAGAAGGTGGGTTAAAAGGAGACTGTCACCACTGAAATGACATCTAACGAAGCTGGGATGGAAATGCTGGAAATCCTTCCTGCGGGAGGACGGCTGCCGTCTCTTGTCAACTCTGTGACTGGGCTTCCCTGCAGATCCCAACATCTTTTTTAGAGAAGGCAGTTAAGAAGCAAAGTGGGAGCTTCAGGGCATTTTACTTAAGCACCTTCTACTAATAGTTCATTTGTAGAGACAGTCAGTTAATTAACACATACTCATTGGAAAAGAAAAGCTTTCCTCAGTTCTCAAATTACTTGTTATCCTTTTTAAATAAGAGGGTTTTTTTCTTGTGCTATTACAAAAAGGTTCCTTGCATACAGGTATCAAGTGGAAGTGTTCCAGAAACTGCTGCCCTTTGCACCATTGGTTATGGGCCCAATGGAAGGACACATCATGAACGCTGCAAAGACAGGGATTTAAATCCTGTACCTGCATCAATGGTCACTACACTCTCAGAAACCTCCATTTTGCAGAGTGAAAATAAATGGATTGGCATGTTCCAGTCATCAGGTTGGTACTTTGTATTCAACCCTCGGGATTTTTTTTTCACTGCCCATTTCCTGAAAGCATCCCAATTTTTAGCCAGCAGAGCTCTCCATGTATTCAATTTTCTGCCTTACCTAACAATGGGATCTCACCCTCTCTCAACACCTCACCTCTACCTCAACCCTCAGCCCCACAATCACTTCTGCTGCCCGCAGACTCGGACTTATAGAGGAGGATTTATTGGACTGAAGACCTGCTTTCAATATTGCCTTCTGGCCCGTCATTTCCCTGCCGGAGTTAACTCGCACATCCTCTGTCCGCCTGGACCGGGGCTTGGCACAACCCGCATTCCTCCCACGTGGAGGCATTTTGCTGAACACGCTCACCGAAGCGTCGGACGCGGAGCAGCAGCAAACAGCCCGGCAGAACGAACCGAGGCAACGGGAGGGAGTGAGAGAGAGAGAGAAAATGTCAAGGCAGCACTACTGACTGTAATAATTTGTGCTTTGAATGCGCCCACAGCCATCAACGCACAAATATGGAAGCAATTCCAAGGCATCAATGCGTAACCCCTACTGCCTGCCCCTACCACCAAGGAAGCAGCAGGAACAAATCTCAAAGTGCAATAAAATCTCACAGATGGTTCCTGAAGACCTGTTAATTAACACTGCAGTTTCCAAACTGAACATGATAATCTCCCCAGATTCTCTCTGAGTACTAGCAACAAATGAGTTCCCTTTAATGGCAGATCATTGGGAACGTTATCTCCTCATTCTGAAATGACAGTGCAAATTAAGTGGCAACATTTTTATTACTGATGATTGCAGGAACATCTCAGAGCTTCTGAAGTGCCTGGGAGTACAGCTGGTTCACAGCAACGGAAGTAACACATATATCAATACACGATTCATTAAAAGTTGGTAATAAAAGAACAGCAGGTATCCAAGAGATGGGAACACAGCAAGGATGATGTTTGGCCACAGTCAGCTGCACCAGCCTCCTGCCCACACATCACTGGCTCCAAGTATTTCTTAGCACAGACGGAGAAACTAGTTTCTCTCTGGTCCCAACCAGTGTGCTCAGACTGACGAGTGCGACAGCAGCAACAGTGACAAACACTAATTGTCACCAATGACTAATAACGTGGCCTGGACGTGGACACTAGGCAAGAAGTGGAGATTTATCAAGAATGCAGGAAGACAGACAGAGAGGGATTTGGATGCGGAAGGTGGTAAGTCCTGTATCACATCCTGAATCTCCTCTGCTACTCGTGTGCCCAAGTCTGCTCTACCATTCCAGCCAAACTGTTTTCTTTTCACTTGTCATTCTGTCCTACCTTTTTCTGAGAGAAAAAAAAAAAAGGCATGATATGGAACAGAGAAAGGAAACTATTAACACAAATGCAAACATGCAAAATTATTTGGGAGCTTTTTGTTGTTGTTGTTTCCTTTTTAATGGTAACCAGATTGGAAAAAAACAAAAAAACATAGGACACTCAGCAAGTTAATGACTTCAGTCTATATCTGAGCTCTCTATTAATACTGCTGTGCCTATCCCTCTCTCTCTCTTTTAATCACTGAAGAGCTGATACTGCAATACAAAAGACATTCATGTAGCATAATGCAGAAATAGGTCGTATGTTTCTGAGACACTGAAGACTGATTATTACCTTTTTCTTTGATTTCCAGCTTCCCCAGTAAGCTTTAGCGGCCTTTGCGGATGGCTCTGAACCTTTATGCGGGGGTATTTACGCACCAGCTTATTGCAGCAGGTTGCTCTGCTGCTGCATTTGTTTCATGAGGTCTAATCTTGGCAGTGTGTTAGCATTTGCACATTAAAGCCATCTAAACACATTCAATATCTTGATCCCATTCTGGGATTTTATGTTCAGATTTACAGATGGGAATATTGTGAAAACACTAGCCATTAAGGACAGATTAAAACAGAGGTAAATCTGTCCTCTAAAGGATGTAAGACCTCAGTGGAGTATGACAAAACATCCTTATGATCCTCATCCTTAAGACACAACAGAGGAAAAAATATATATAAAGTATATATAAATAGCAGAGGGTGGTTCTTGGTAAGTTATTTTTCACGGTGTGTTGTTTGAAAAGAAAAGGAAACTATGACACTGTGGAATGAACAGCTCTGCGGCCTGTAGACTTCCATGCAGCCAGAAAAAAATAACTTGGTGCAATAGCTGCTCGAGAAAAGCAGCCTTTATTTTAGTCAATATTGTCAACATGGAAATTAAAACACAAGGGCTACTTCCGAAGTCAGAGATGCCTAAACCGATTCTGAAAATACATGTGTCTCAGGTGATGAAGGAAATGGTGTTTCTCACTTTGTTGACCCTCAAGTCAGACAGTTCATAGAATCCAACTCTAAACTTCCGAACTCTGAACTGTCCAGTTTTGGTGTCTTAACTGTTCTTCCTTTAGAATACTCCTTTGGAATACGTGAATACTCCACCCTCACTCACGGTGGCTTCAGCAGCTCGCTGAGGTTAGACCTCCTGGTGCCCATTACAGCCAAATGCTGCAGAGACCCCGGTGTCATTACTTGCCTGCAAAGACTCGACTATGCTGTGGGGGGCATGGGGCACATGTTGCAACTACCACCTAAGTCTCCTCATACAAGAAAAGACCTTGTCTAAGATTGCTAAATTCCTGCCCATTAGCACTGTCAAAAGTACCCCATGACGTACAGATCACTTGTCCTTTTGCCTCACAGATCTGTCCTTAAGTAAAAGCTGAAGATTTGGCAGGAAGAGGATATGAGTCATCTGGAGGCATTTCAGGACGGGGTTGGCGAGGTTCAGCTGAAGTGAACGCTGCCTCCCTCCCTGCAGGTGGTCAGTGCACGTTAGCAGGGGCTGGATGCATGTTCACAAATCTTCAGGCTGACCTCCTGATGTTGTGAGCTAGCCAAGGACCACAAGCCTCCTCTGTGACTTTGGTATGCTGTCAAAACATCCTAATATTACTAAAAATGAGAGGCAGCCCTGTAAAAACTGCTTGTGAACAATCTGCAGGAAAGCAATTATTCATATGAAATCACGATGAGTAATTGAGACCAAACAGCAAGTATGCTGAGAAAATTTGCAAATAGAAGGATCCTTGCCTGCTGGTAAAACGGTCCATTATGGGGTGGCTATAGTGGCTTCCCATGGTTTGACTTTGGCAGGCAGCCTGATTTATTCAGTTCCTAGCCAGGTGAATATGAGAGAATGTGGAAGATCTGTTTCATTTCTTGACTTGGCATTTCAGGCTGTTCCAGACTCTCATGTCTCTCCTCCAAATAACACCTGTGTAAGGGCCTGGTGGTTACTCAATGTCACTTTGTCTAGCATTTGTTCTTCATAATGCTATTTAATCAAGGAGACACGGCACATTATTTGTATCCACAGCAAGAGAGAGAGAAAGGATGGGATGCAGGATCCTCTAGAAAAAAACTCACATTCCCATTCTGCCCTTACATACACTCCACTGACTTTAGTGGAAAATACACCTAACTCTTGTGTCTATTCTTTGCCAAGACCATCATCATCATAAGACATGAGCAGGGTGGGGAAAGGAAGAAAAGGAACCTTGAAGTGAACAGCTTTTGTTGTCACCGAAATGGTCAGTGACGAACCAAAAGCACACTGCTCCTTCCACAGCAATGCTCAGAGACAGACAGCTTGGACAAGACCGAGACTTTCTTGATGCCAGATTAAAAAACCATCCCTGCCAAAGAGTTTTTACTCCAACATTCCCACTTTTGGTCACTCTGGCTAATGCTTACAGCATACACTATTTTGTGAGAGAAGATTGTATTAAAGAAGATGAACTAACAGGCAAAGAACAGTCCAATAGTTAAAAGCAGGAGCAAGAATTTTCAACACAGTTCTAAATAACTTCCGACATCTTTCATTAAGACCCCACATGCCTTTAGTAGACTTGTATAAACCTCCTGCAACACTTGTCCTCTTGTCAAGCGGGTCTAGGCATCACCCTCACTTTAAGAGTTTTGCTGATACATCCACCATTGTCATTAGAGGGTGCCTGAAGATTGTAATAAAGCAAAGGTCCATTGAGTTCACCCTTTTCCTAACACTCTCCTAGTCCTTCTCAGAGACAGCTTCCCTTCTGACAAAAGTTCTTCCTGCCTATTATTTTTTTGCTGGCAGGGATCTGCAGTGGATGTGCTAGAGAAGAGCGCAGTAACAGGACAAGTCCTGTCCTCCAGGGCACCAGCAATCTATGGCATCCTTGTACTTAAGAGTTCTCATATACTAGAAGAATTTTCTTTTTCTTTGTTTTAAACTTGCTGTGTTCTCTCAAAAAATGCCAGCAAGGGTTCACCATCTTCCACAACTCTCGGTGGGACTGTGTTTCCAAAGACTCACCTGAACTGTTATCTTCTTTTCTTTCTCTTTTCTACACACAAATCCATATGTGACACGTTCACTGCCTTTAGAACCTGCTCTGTATCAGCCCATGTATATATCTAACAAGTCTCCTATTTGCTCTGCACTGTCACATCACATGAAACTTTCAGGCACTTTCCAAACTGTAGTTAAGAGTACAGTCAGTCACTCAGTATACAGGAGAGTATACAGATATACATCTCTCCATACAGGAGAGATGAAAACCCTATAGTCCCAGCACAGACACTTTGCTTCATTAAAATATTGCTCTAGGTGAAAATGATTCAACCAAGTTTGACAGAAGCCTCACAGCTTGCTTTCCTCCGAAAGCCAAACTGTCCATTTGACTGCAGTTTTCATCTTGAAGCTATTATCACTCAGAAATCTACAAGTATTTGTGCACTAAAGGTAACAGACGTCCTAAACAGAAAAAGGGCAGAGGTACCAAGATACTGGTAGGGAGTACAATAAAGATCTCCTTTAATAAACAGACACAGACATAAAAACAACCTAGTGGCAAAACTTTCTTAGAAGAGCTTATTTCAGTCAGCTGCAGTGGAAGAGGATAGTTATTGAGCTGCTGAAGGCTAAAAAAGTCCAGCAACATGTTTTGCCTATTCATTTATTCACTGTAATCTAAAGACCAGGTTAAATCAGTTCTTGTATGCATTTTAGGACAGTTATTTTCTGCTGACTCCACAGTCACACACTAAAGAACTATTTAATAGCTTTTATTACCTAGATGTCCAAAAGGGCTCAAGAAAGTATCAGGAGTTTTGTTGACAAGCATTTCTAAAAAGGTATATAATCAGGAAAAAACACCATTTCAAATGCTTTCAAGCCAAAGAATACTGTAAGCAGGGAAATAAAAAATGGGGTTTGCCATTGGATTTGTAGATAATCCCTCAATTTACTAGAAAAAGAAATATTTATTTTTCGCTTATAATGTATTTGTGACAAGCCAGGCTATTGTCTCTGCAGTGTATTAGGCTAAATATATTATCTGATTTATCTAAATGAACAAGAATCACATGTAAACTCACTTCTTCAAATATGTAAATCTGTTTTTTACTCTCCATTTTATCAACACGACAGCCTCAGAGTCTTATAATTTACCTACGTAGAACCATGCACTCTACGTTCTTCACTAGGCAATTACCCGTTCTGAGTATGTAAATTCTTCTTTGTCCTACCCACTGTGGATTTAGCTTTGTGCCTCTGACAATGTCATCCACCGAGGCATTCTTCTTTCCTTCCTGCACAGAACTTTCAAAGGAAAAGTGGATAATATTTGCATTATAATCAAGAGATTAGGGGCAACTGGGATGTTAATTTTAACAACTATACCACAGGTTCAAGGGAAAAATGAAAAGAAACAGCAGGAGGAGGATGAACAGCGGTACCACGCCTCGCCATGCACTAACAATCAATGCATCAGTGGCTTCATCATTACGGGACTCTGTTTGGATGGTCAAATCCTTAAGCACAGCCATCAATTAGCACTTGGGAAGATTAGACAGACAGATGGCTCCTACAGAGAGATGAGTTAGAAAGATGCAGAGAGGGATATTTTAACTAGATGGATGCTGCCAAGTTTTGCAGAGAGCAAGATGTGGGTCTGGATCAAAAGCTTGTCCCTGCAATCTTCGGAGGAAAATCTTTCTTCAGTTCAGCCAAGTACTTGTACGTGTAATTGAAGGTACAAGCATCGTCCTGTTGCATTAAGGACACGCTTGTGTGTCTCGGTGACTTAGTTACTGTATAAGACCAGATACCCAGCACAAATTAGGTGCATTTGAAGGGCTCCTGACTCAAAACACTAGCAATATATGAGAGCGATTGCAACAACAGTTATTATGGTTTTCTCTGCAAGTGTTTTGAGCAAAGAAACACTGGGCAAAAGTGAATGAATGACATTGCATCAATTCTCAACTTACAGCACACTTAGAAGGCCCCTGTTGGTTTTGCCTGCGTTCTGGATGTTTCAATGACGACGGATTCAAGTGCTGGGGGAGGGAACGTCCCTTAATAGCTGCAAAGACTTTTAAAATTTCAAGTGACACTACTGAGGACAGATTATACCTTACTATTTGAACATATGATTGATGACTACTGGCACAGAGCAACAGGACTGTGAAAGTGAAGATAAATAAAAGGAAATAATCATCCTAAGAAGCTGCTGCAGTTTGCCTCACAGGGTCTTTGGGAAGGTTACTGGTTCTTCTCAGACAGTTGTGGCCAAAGCTTGTCTTGCAGAGAGCAGAGGTCTTGACACCCTCCTCTTCCAGAACACAAGCCTGTGGCCACCTCTCTCACTGCGCATGGGACTCCCTCACTGCAGAGAATAAGGGTTTGATTGTTCAAGGAAGATCTGAAGGAGGAGATGACCTAATAGTCTGCCCCACATTTCAATGGGCTCTATAGATATGACCGCCTAGCTTGGCAATAATAATTTGGACTCTTAGGGCCTACAGACTTCCAATATTCCTTTCTCCTGGAGGAAATTTTCAGAAGTTCTCTGGGGGGCTATATAAAATTTATTTTGGAGAGTCTCCAAATGAATGTTAAAATAATGTTCAGCACAAAACTGGGCTTTGAAGTCCGTAAAGAAAAGTGGAAAGAACTGCAGAGCTGGTGATTACTTTGAAATCCCTCTGGAACCCAGGGAGCCTTAGGCATTTACAGCTCCACTGGCAATGAAGTAAGTAGGTGCCAGAAGAGAGATGTAGTTGAGAAAGATGGTCAGGTTCCTGGTATATTCTCTCAGGTGGCACCAGGTCAGTCTATTCCATTTAGAAGTTGAACGAGGATCTCCCTACCTGTCTGCACCATTTCATCTTGGCAGATCTGAAAACCAAAAGCCTCCTTTTGTCTTTTATTTTTTAATGAATAATAGAGAGGTCCCAAACGGAAACTGCCTCCAAATGCCTCTGAAGGGACCTAAAGCATAAACTATCTCAGTGGCTGAATAACGTGGGGCAAATAGGCTAAAATGCCAGAACGACTGGTTGTGGAGACAAATGCAGCTAGATGTGGAACAATGTCAACCTGGGAAAGGTTCATCTCTGTACAGTAGATCTAACATCCTGATAGAAAAAGGGTATGTGAAGGGGATAATCTTTTGAGGTAAAATAAATAAATAAATAAAAATCTCATGTTGCCATGTAGTCACTCCCCTTATCTATCCAAGCTCTTGCACAGTGCCCTCACGGTAGCATCGTAGTGCCTGTCAATCTTCAGTACACTTATCTCCATGCTGCCCCTGTGGGAGTAGGAAAGAAATCTTTTCTCTACCATAAGATGTGCAGTTCACCCAGAGAAATTAGAGGTTTGATTTAGTTGCCTAAATTTAAGTTTCTAGTGCCATCTGGGGAGTCCTAAGGCCTCTGAGACACATGTACAGGGTATGGAAGGGGAGGCACTGTACTTACAGGAGACCGGTGATCTTCTGAGAGCTGGGCAGGATGGGCCACTGCATTTCAAAGGGGATAAATGCCCAGGTTTAGGCAACTGATTCGAATCCTATGTGGCTGGACCCGAAGTCAGGGAGAGGCTCTTGTGATGCAGCAGGGTGCTGAGCTCTGCAAACTGTCCAGCTAGTACCCAAAGCACAAGATCTGCCTTCCTTCTGCAAAGTAGTACGATTGTTTTTCTAATGTTTTGGTTGCAGGCCGGGATTAGTACTGAAGTCAAATTTCTTGCACCTAGGCATTTCAGAATAATCCACAGCAGTCAGAAGCCTGTGTACTGTCTTTATCCTGGTTGAATATGAGTAGAATACATCCTGCTTCACTCAGGCACACCTCGGAGGAGCCCACCTATGGAATATGGATTAATTTTCACTCAAAGGCACTAGAGTGGCTCAGACTGCAACAGAATTATCATCTGAGTGGCCTTCTTCCACCCTTCCCACCAGCCCTGAGCTCACACTGAAACGTGCACATACCACCTTGTGGCAGTATTTACAGAACGACTCATTCATTATAGCTCATGGCAAAACGCTGATGATGATTTAGGAGCTTATAATGAGCTTACGGAGGAAGAACGGGAGGATGGTCAAGGTGAAATGTAGCACAGCCCCTGTAAGAGCACTATCAGTCTTGACATGTACAGCAAATAAGGTTCTCAAAGAGCTGCCAAATCAGAAATAAGCTGTATGCAGAGAAGCCGTGATGGCCTTGCTGCAGGCTGTTATTTTGGTGCATTAGGCTGAGGACAGATTTGCAAAACCACTCGAGCAATCCGGGCATTTGATTCCCCTATGAAACAGCTAAGTGCGAGGGGCGATGGGGAAGCACCAGGCTGGCGGGGCCGGCTGCTTCGCCCTCCCAGAGAGCAGCTTCCTGCAGCCCAAGCGGCAGCGACGCAAACGCCCCCTCTCTGCCGCTGCCCCCGCTCCGAGGCTCCGAGCGCAGGAGAACCCGGCGCTGCAGACGCACCCGCCGACAGCTCCTGGTCTCCCCTGCCCTGCTGCCTTAGAGCCTTTCTGCTAAGTTAAAAAGCACACACCGTAATTCCTCTCCCGACCACATCAAGCACCCTCCAGTGTATTCACAGCCACAGCAGTGAGCAGAATCTGATCAATGTCTTAATTTACTTAAGCCTACTGAATACTTGAAAGGAGAGAATTATTTTTACGTTATTATTTTTGTATGTGAAATCTGATTAGAATAATCCTTCGGAGGCAGAGTGTGATAAGTGAATAGAGCAGGTGAAAAAAGGTAGTTTTGAAGGAGGAAATTGATTTCTTTCCATGTTTCAAAATTTGAATAATAAACTTTCACAAAGGACTCCTGGAAATACAAAAAAAAATTAAAATACTTTAAGAAGTCACCTCTCAGAACTCCTTAGTTTTGTAACCACAGTTGTCTGTGAGACTCACACTTGGAGCCCGGTGGCCAATGGTTTCAGGAAGCTGCAGAAGCATTTGAAAACCTAGGAATTAGCCAGAGTCACGTAAGGAACTCAGGCTATGGAAATCTGGGTGCGCCGCCTGCTTTTATAACTAAAGGAGCTCATTATGAACTCCCAAAAGGACGTGCACTGTGATACGACGATTCCAGTTCCCAAAACAAGCACCGTTTCTTTGACCCAAAGGACAGACTAAATCCTGGTCTCAAGTATCCCAGGTCACACGCTGTCATCTCAGCCATCTGACTAAACGAGCACCTACAGGTCTCCTCTCAGCCCGCTAAGCTACTGTTGCTGCTACTGGCTCCTGCTGGCTGTCACTACCAGTGGCCCCTACTGGAGAAGGACACTGAGCTGAATGCACCCATTTGGGCCACCCATGCACTCCCCAGCAAGGGGTGCACTCCCTTGTTCCTCAAGTTTTCAAATGCCTGACAATCCACACCGAATTTTGCTACTAGCAAATCCTTTTCTCAAAAGAGTTGGCACTTCAGCTCCCGGGGACATTCGGCACTTGAAAGCACTTCTTTCCAGAACACTGCTGCAATCTTGAGTTTCTCAGGAGCCATTTCCAGTTCTCCACCTGCCATCTTGTGAGCAGCCTCTGCTCCTTGGGTGGCTGAAAAAGAGATATCTGCAGAGCTCTGAGCCAACTGCACTTGACATATGGTATTAAGATGTGCAAGAGAAGATGGCTGGCAGAGGGTGACTCTCCTGTGGTTCTTTTGCCTGCTCCCATTATCTTCAATGAAGATTACTAGGACATAAATGCTGAGGAGCCAGAAAAAAAAAAGTGAAATGGGAAGATAGAGAAAGCAAGCCAGGCCTGCACAGCACACAGATTTCAACGCAGACTGATTTGCTCAGACACAACATACTATACAAACAAGATGTGTTGCTGCTGAAGTACCATTTGCCTGAATAATCACAACGAGACAAAAGAAAACTTGTGATTAAGGCACAGAATTAGGATCAGGAAGAATAGACCATCTAATCCCATCTTCACATGTGACCTTGAGCACGTCACATCGCTCCTTTATGCTCCGTTTCCTTAACTATGTGATGAAGCTCTCCAGGGTGACAGGAGAATTAACTGAACGTGGGAGAGTCCAGGAACAACTCACAGTTAAGCGATAACAGATTCTCTGTAGGGCCCACATCGGCGGCCTCTGCAACCCCCTTTGCCTTCATTTTTCCCTCTGCCACTGATCCAAGTGACCCAGATACCCTGGAACAGCACATCCTGGAGCCAGATAACGGGGTGTAGCTTTAGGCAAAAGAATTGTGTTTAAACTGCTCTCTGTCCATCTGACATGGTGGAAGCACAGGCTAGATCTACTAAGCTGAGGTATTTGTGTAGTGCTCTCATCAGAGGTTCAAAGTGACACAGCATCTCTTCCACCCAGAGCTGGCATTCAGTAGGAGCTCTCCTCCTTCCTCCTTCCAACGCTGGCAGCTCTCACCAAACTACCCTGCTTCTCAAGCCACCTCAAGGTCTTCTAGAGTCATTTCCTTCGCTCCATCCTCCTTCCTGCTCACCACTGGATACTGCCCCAGCATCCACAGGGAAATTCTGTCACAGTAAATAGCGAATCATAGCCTAGGTGGCAAGGCTTAAAACAGGAAAGTCTCCAATGTGCAGCAGGACTGTGAGCATCTCTGCAGGGTGGCCAAGCTGCAGCCTGCACTTAGAGGTGCTTTATATATATATATATATATGTGTGTGTGTGTGTGTGTATATATATATATATATAAATATATACGCTGTGGCATACAGTGAAACCCTGTATGCCACAGACTGCTTGCTGGGACAGGGCCACTTCACAAGGTTTCTAAGTCTTTCCTTTGCTCAACTGGAAAGAGGAAACATTCATTCCCAGACAGATCCACAAGCTGAGAATCACTGCATGGAAGTGGCAACTTAGGTACCTTCCTATTGCATCAGATATCTACAGGATGCCCATAAATATGGGCACAATATCACCCAAGGAAACCGTAACTCCCAAAGTGCAGGGATATCAGGAGAGATTGGGAGGAAAAGGGACAGTTTTGTCAGAAAGCCCACAGGAGCAGTAAGAGGTGAGAGAAGATGGGATTTGCTTTGAACAAGCAGGTAAAACAGCCAGTGCCCTTTTTCCCCTAAGACCTAGGAAGTCCATAGACCACAACATTAGGGATCCCACTTGAGGTGGGCTGGTTGCACATCACCTTTCTCCTCACCTGCCTGGATTCCCTTTATTTCCCACCTGATTGGAAATAAAGCTCCAGCCAGAGCCCACTGCCCACAGAAAAAGGAGCCATATCTGCAGCCATATATCTGGCATGAGAACAGAGGTACAAGGGGGACTCTGGGGAAGGGGATGGTATTTCCTCTACTTGCACTGCGGAGGGTATTGGCACTGAGGACAGCTAAAACTGAAAACCCTTTAGCTGCCCCAGCTCCACGACCACTGGTTAGCCAGTGCCAAAAGGGGGGGAAACCCTTTCAGGGCACATGAATCCACCTAGAGCAATATGGTGACAACATGCTGATTCTTCAATCTGAATGGAACTAGAAAAGTCACTTTAAAGATATATGATGCCTTGCATAAGTGCACAGATGTTGGACATTGCAGCAGAGATGCAAGGAACAGCCATTCTCAACTGCTCCTTGCTTGGGATAGATTCCTGACAGGAGAAGCAAGTCCAGAACGGCCACTGCACATGGAGGAAAGTTCAGATTACCTTGAATCTGGCTCCTCACCTTACCTTGCACATGCCTAGAAAATTAGACATTCTCTTTCTCAGAGCTTCTATACCTAAAGACTTGTTCAAAATTCCTTAAGGTTCTATTTTTCCTGTCTTCCATTTCATCATTACAATGATTTGATGGTGGAAGAGAAAAAGCTATGCAGGAGACTCATGCTGATTTCCATCTCCGAGGCTTTAGAGAGGAGCAGGTGATCTTTGCCCAGCTGCAGTAATTCCTCTGCAGTGCTACAGACAGCATCTGGGAATCTCTAACGTGTGCATGTGTGCATGCAACTCCCACGCACTGTTATCAATAATGCATTGGATGTGCAGCCTTCAGAGCAGCCAAGCAAGGAAGCTTCTTAAAAGAGAAGTCAACCCTTCACTCTTCTCAGGAGGAAAGTGGTGAGGAGACAGGAAAACTTACCATCTTCATGCCATGTCTTATTTATGTCAAAAGAGTATTCACATTTCAGAAAGCTTTTAGCATGGAGCTGGTGCCTAGATATCTACTTGGGGGATTGGAGAGCACATTGCTATGAATATCAAAATACTTTCAACTTTCTGAGATTAAGATGCTAGCTTACAGAAAAGAGCTGCACAAAAGCCTGCCAGTGCTGCCCTTGTCCAGCTCCTCTGCTCCTCACATGTCACTGGCATGCAGAGGTGGCAGGACACCCCGATCGTATCCTTACTGCCATCTTGGCAGCTGAGATGTTAAAGTACCAAATTACCTTGTGATTCATGGAAGGGGAGATTGAATTTATCCATTTCAGAAAGGGACATTTCATTCAAAACCTTTAAGGCCTGTTAAATTTTTCTGTACAGGAGTAGCTCCCACATATATAACGAAGGATACAATACATAGAATAACCCATCATGGACCAGTAGAAGAAAAGCTCCCCTTCTTAATCGAGCAAAATTTCACTCCCAGAATATCCCAGGTTTACAGATCATCTGTCCATTGAGCTTAATCTTTCCTTTGTGTATGTACCCCAGGAAGAAAAGCTCCCCTTCTTAACCAAGCAAAAGCTATTTCACCCCCAGAATACCCCTTGGAGTGGGGTCCCCAGGTTTACAGATCCTCTGTCCATTGAGATTAATCTTTCCTTTGTGTATGTACCCCAAAATTCACTGATATCAGATTAATAAAAATTGGTAAAGGAAATAGAAAGTAACAAGATAAGCAGCAGAATTGCTTGGAAGGTTGAATTAAATAACTGTAATACTGCAAGTAAGTGAAATTAGTCACAGGACTAACCTGAAAGATCAAACATACAATCTAATTGCAGGCAGAAGGGCACTGATAAAGGGACTATGGGGTCTCACTTTGACTATGAGTGCTTGTTTTTTTAGTCCCTTGAGAACACTATCAGCAGCAGCAGTTGCAAAGTAAGGGCTAAACCAGCTCTGCTCAGAACCAACACTTTTGGCTAGAGCATCCAGGAAAACTATGATTTTACCCCCATATTCATGGCTCAAGAAAGATTATGACTTGCTACTTACTGCAGGAATCCCAAAATATCTAACTTTGGTTCTTGTACAATCGCCTATCTCAGAATTTTGTATGCCTCTTCTTGGAGCTCCGATACCATCTCAAAGAAGAAATACTAACAGAAAATGTCTTAGAACAAGTATTTTTTTTTACAAGCTATTTTAAGTTTGGCCAGATTCTAGCTACTTTATTCTTTATCCGAACTTTACAAGTTGCATTACGTAATTAATATCCCAATAATATGCAACCAGCAAATCTAAAGAAAAAAACCAAGCGATTTCCACCTAGCGCTGACATTTTCAGTCTCAACGAGGTTAGAAATACCTATAAAAGAGTCAGGCTCTGTGTCAGTGGGCTCAGTGGGTGAGAAACAGCAGTTTCTAACCTTTGATACATGCTGCTCTTCTGCTGCTCTCCAACCTGCTGTCAGAAGCCCAGAACTGAGGTCAGTTGTGGTGGGCACCTGCAGTAGACAGGCCTTGCAAGGTGTCTATGGTGCCCCTTATACCACCAGTCCAGACACGAGGACTGAACTGGGTCCGGGGACGCGTTCGGCCCCTCCGCATGCTCTGCTGCTGGGATCACTGGGATCCACTGCTCCCCGCTCACGAGGCGCTCACGGATCGCAAGATCCCGGGATGAGCCCGCTGGCCACCCCACGCTCCGCAGAGCTGAGCACGCTGCTGGCACGCAGCGCATCAGGGCAGCGACCGACTGCCCGCAGCACAAACGGGTCCTTTCCGTCCCGCTCGTGCCTTCATGGATGAGTTCACCTCGAAAGAAACTGGAGAGATTTGGGGCTCTCCTTGCATTAACTAAAGGGTGGCTTTTTGAAAAGGCGCAAGAAAATGCAACCGAGTTGCAAAGCGGCTAAATAGTCCAACAGACAACGCCCCTGCTGCAGGGGAGACTTGGGAATGCAGATTTAGCATAGCACCAACATGCAACTTAACTTCTTTGCTAAACTGGAACTTGTATAAGCACATTTCATTTCCCCAGCCAGGTTGGTAACTACTGCTGAGCCCACTTACTCCGTTGATTTCAGGGGGCTCATGGCACGTTGCAGCACCACGTTGCAACTTCAGGTACCAGCAGCAAGTCTATGCCTTGGGACTCACAGTACCAAACAGCTACAGGATCATCCTTTTGCTTTACGAGTGCTTAATCAGGTCAGTATCCTTTCACGGCTAAATTAAGGATGTGCCAGTCTCCCATCCAGGCCTTTTCACTACAGCATATTCCCCACTGATTCAGCCAGTCTGGCTTGAAATAGCCCAAGTATTTTGGACTTCTATCCCTTTCATTTGGAAAAGTACACCACAGCCCCATAATTTTCCCTATTAAAAAAGTTTTCTGTCAGTTGGCTCCTAGTTATAATAATGTGCACACACTCAGCAAGGCTTCTTCTTGGTGTTTTTTTTTTTTCCCCAGCCTATGACTGTCGTATCTCCTGCTTTCGCCTCCAGATCCATTAGTCACTGTTTGGCAAAGGCATGCCATTCACTAGTTCTATCCATTCTATATTTGACTTTGGTGTTATCAGAAAGGAGATCCAAATCACTTCATTAACACACACCTGACCTCAGCCAAACATGTTCTCGCTCAAACTTTTCGCTTTTCTTTTCATATCAAATAGAGTTGTGGATTCAGAAAGGACAATATTTATCCTACCTCCAACACACATTAAAACATTTTAATTCCAACTGCCGCTTTTGATGTGCTGGAATTTCAGCTAGATTTCACTTGTGGAAAACAGTCTGCATCACTAATCATGGCCAGAACAGACACTGGAAAAGCAGTATATTAAGCACTGATAAGCATCAAGAAACAAAGCCAGACGGAGAGTTTCAGGAAAAGGGGAACGTTAGCCCTGGGAGAGGAGCTCAGCTCTTGAAACAGCCCCATGTCTCTTAGCCAGCAGGATGCAAAGGGAAGACAACGAATGGGACGTCTACATCTGCATCTCCACATTGACTACAGGGACAGAGAAACACACCCACGCCAATAAAAACCGGAGCTCTTCCTAGCCCAGCAGCTCTTGCCTCTGAAGCCCCTGTAGTTACCTAAGCAGCTCCGTCTTGGGGTGGAAGGAGCTGAGCACAGGCAGCCACCAGGGCTACCCAAAAGGTGGGCACTGCAGGACAGGGAGGTGGAAAGTGAGGCAGTTGTTCTCATGACCTGTCTTCTGGCATTCACAAGGCTCCAAAGCACTAGATTTTGATGCATAACAAGGCAAAAAATGACAGCCAGCTTTTGGTTCTGTGGGCCCTGTGCCACTCTGACAGGCAGTGGGTTAATGGGCTGTGTGAAAGAAGTTTGGCAGTTCTCAGCTTATTTTCTTGTAAACAAAGGTCTATCTAGGTCATTGGCACACAACAGTTACTCTTATGACTCAACATTGACAAATACAGCAAATGGAGCCAATACAGCATAACCCGGGGGACCCAGCTACCCTGGAGACACTCTGCCCCATCAGCTCAGAACGGAAAGCTAACCACAACCCGGCCTATCATTGTTACTAATGCTGTTTGTCTAGAAGGAAGATGCTATCCTTTCCATCCAGAAGGGAAATCCTTTCTCAAGAAGCATTCAAAACATGACAGCCACCCAGGTTCTTCCTTAGGAGACTCTACTGGGTTGTGTTTCCACATGCAGTAACGATACGGACCTTCCTGCAACCTCTGCTCTCAGCTAGCAGCCTGTGTCTGCCGCAGCGAGACAGTCAGAGCATCTTAGCCCAAAGGCTCTGCAAGTTTTCTGGGAAGAGTGCTCCATTTATGTAATTTCTGCTAACCTGGGGCTTTCCTGCACACCATCCCATTGGCACTCGAGACATTTTCCTGAGTCTCCTTTCAAAGTCCAACTCGGAAGTGGCATCACATCAACAATTCTGACTCAACCCCATTTTTCCTACAAGGGTTAACTGACCACACAGCATGTACTGAAGGAAAATAGACAAGCTTTATACAGTGCTACAGCTGCTTATTAGCTGTCCCAAAGACACTGCTTACCCAGTTAGCTAAGGCTAGACCCATACTTTTGGCCTCAAGGAAATAAGCAGAAGCAACACTGTGCAGAAGATGGCAGCTATGACTAACATCTTTGAAACCTCTGCTCTTGTCTTCCTCACAATTTAGAGGAAACTCCAACCTTCACCTCCCATGTTCTGCCCTCCTCCCCCTTTCACACTTCAAGGAAATCACGTGGGATCAAAATACTCAACCAAAATCTAAACATTTTGTTCTGATTTTATTAGGAACTGTAAAGCAATATAAAACATTTTTAAATTGTTGCAAAATGGGAATCTATAATATTCCTTTGGGGAAGTGTCAAAATGAGATGAGTCAGTGCCACCAGAGCACTTTTTCCCCTGATTTTCTCCCAAAATGAAATTTCAGCAAGTGATTTGAATGCATTCCAATACTGATAGACCACTCTTTACTAAAGGGGATATCCCATTCTTGCTTCCCTGGATATTATTAGGTGGATTGTAACACATTCCTAAATGACCTGTTCAACTAAGACTAAGGGAAAGCACCTTTTATGAGGCAGATTAATTTCTCAAAACTTATTCTACTATTATTCTACATCTGGTAGAAAACCAGGATTGTGTCCTGCTGCAACCGTTTTTGTCCTCACAACAGACTCCTGCTCAAACAGCCAAACACTGCAGACAACCAATAAGCCTGGCTCAACTCGAGGCATCCGATGCCCCGTGCCGCGTGGTGCCCTCTGCTCCCGGGAGCCTTCCCGTGGTGCTCCGCTAGGAAAGTTCAGGGAATACAGCCCCTCAACTAAGCAGCCAAATAGGAAAGCTGCCCAAAAAGCCACAGCATTACAGCGTCCTGGCTCTCCTGCCAGCTCTCCTTGTCTTAAGAGCTGTCCAGCTGGTCCTGCCAAGTGAGGTCATACCCGTTTTTAGGGCCTGCCAATCCTACTGCCACATTTCATTTTACAACACCCTGAATTGCCATCAGGCTGGTGCAGGCCAGCACCGTCGCTGCGTGACTCGCGCTGTGGACAGACAGCTCAGTGATAAGCTTGCAATGCTGGGGTGAAAAGAATCCTGGATCATTCGAGATCTTCAGCTTGACAGGACGGTGAAGCAGAGGAACAAAGGCAGTAGCACCTCACGGCAGGAAAAGTGACCACTTTGCTATTGATAGCTGTATTTAAAAGTTTCCATGCTACGAGGGTGGTGTGTCAGAGTGCTCATTAGGAGCTGTATTTTAGGAACATTCAAAGCCAGGCAGGAATCTGCTCCCAGTGGCTGGCCCTCCTCAGCAGATCTGCTGACACTGAGCATCCATTTTGTTCCCTCTGTGATCATATTTATGATTAAGCCAGAGAGCAGGAGGAGCTTTATACCTCCCAATTAATGCTTCCCTAGACAACCACTGAAGAAGAGCACACACTCTGGAGGCAAATTCAAAGCATATTAAATTGGGCTCCTGCTGCGCGTTGCTTTTGGAGACATTTTGCTCTCTCTACTGACCTGGTTCCTAACAGAGGCCCGTCAGCAAGGGAATCCCCCCATCCACGCGCTTGCTTGCAAAGGGGTGTGAGCAGAACACATAACTGCACCTCTGAATGAATCAACCAGCATCACCAGAGGTTAAACAGGAATTAAAGAACTGGCCCTGGCTGGTGCAGGTTTAACAACCCAAGCCTATTAGGGCAGAGAACGCAACACGACCGATTCCAGCCTACGACCTTGAGATGATGTAAATAACAGTGCAGCAACCCTAGAGGAGTTGTAGTGAAACAGCTAGAGCACAGCAAAGAGACTTAAAAAATTCTGTTAATATACATACTTCTCCAGATGCTTGTTTATTATTATGCAAGACATTTATTATGCAAAGTGATAGAGCAGAATAAAAAAGCAGAGAAAGAAAAGCCACACTGAGCATTTAATGTGACTTTTTTCCAATGCTGTTTAGTTTCTTTTTTTTTTAATTGTGCATAATCATTTTCTTATTAGCAAGAATCTTTGAAGTGATTCGAGCTCTAATTTCAGCATTCCAAATTCACAGGTTGATACTGTAAAAACATACTGAGCCCTTGTAAGTGACCCATTTTTCCCCCTCTGTATTCCACATCACTGCTAGGGCTTTCGCCGTCTTTACAATAAATTATGTATCATGATTTGCCATTTCAAAAATAATTAGAACTCGGAGTTAACAAGGAATATGTGAGAGCAGTATATTTTAGAAGAGAAGAGTTAGGCGCTTGCAGCAAAACCCATCTCAGCTGTAATGCCTGAATTTTTTATATATATATATTTATTTATATGTATCTATATAGGCCCATGATGAGCATCTGCTCCAGAAGAACCCCGTTTACCTCACAGCCAAAACATTGTGCAGACTCTACTTTCCCACAGACCGGCTACAGGGGTAACAGCTGAAGCTGGGAGCCAAAGCGAGTGCAGAAGTACCTGCTTCAGCCTCACACTGAAAGGCCTTACCCACACCAGGAATCAGCTTGGTAATGAAATCATCAGCTCCAGATACACAGACAGAAGAGCATGCTCCATTTTTTTCTTCTAACTAGGTTTATGATTAGGTTGTAAATTCAGTAAGTATGCTGTAGCACTGTTATTCCATTTTTCTCTAGGCTCTGCAATAACCAGCCTTTGGTCTGGCCTTCCCAAGCGCTAACACAGTACAAACAGTATGTCCTGTCCCTCATTCATTCCACACACCGCTGCTTTGATATATAACGCTAACAGCGGATCCCTACGGGAGGGTTGTGTTGCTCCCCAAAGCAGGTGCTGATAAAAACCTTCAAGCATCATCAGGGAATTTACAGCTGCTCTACATCAAGAGAAATCTCAATGGGAGCACACCAAAGACTTCGTAAGCTTGTTATTAAAATAACATTTTGCACCCTGCTGTATGCAAAGCCAGGTACCTCAGGTTAACAAGAACCTGATTTTCTTGCTTGCTAAGCACCTATTTCCCCACCAGATCTCAGAGGTAACGGTCAGCAACTGTGAAAGAAATCAGGTCTCAAGTATAAGTAAACAAAGTACAGAGGTCACAAACATCTGCTTCTCAAACAAGCAGGTTTTGACATGTAATGTATTTTGAACTCAAAAGCTGGCTAGAGATCTATGGCAGGCTTTAGGCAACAAACAAAAACACACAATGTCCCTGCCAGTTCCTAACTGCATAGGAGGGACGAGGAAACTCATTGCTAATGGCATCAGTGTGGCCAAGAACATAGGAGGGTCCTCAATAGGACTGTGTATTTCTGCAGAGAATTTTCTTACTTAGTCTGGCATTGTAGGACCTCCCTTAGCTTTTGTGCTGACAGTCCCTGGGAAGACTTTATCCAAGCGCTGGTTACTCTAAATCCATTCATTCAAGAGTTCCTTGGCTTCAACTCAGAAGGAGCTGGCACAAGTTGTTTCAGAGACCAGGCTGATAATAGCCTGTTTCCAGCTCTGGTTTGATCCAGGGCAGAGGATGTCAGCCCATGTCTCAGCTGGCATGCACAGATTAACCATCATCAAAAAATAAAAAACACAGAAAGGATGCATTCACTGACAGCCACAGGCAATTTAGACTCAAGGTAGGGTGGAGGGCAAGTGTTCCCCTAGATAGTTGCATTTTATCTTAAAGCTGTCCCAAGCTTTGGGTTGTCACAAGTCATCCAAGCAGGCCTAGGTCTGGGCCAAATACCAAATGAGACAGCCGAGCAGCAGAAAAAGTCATTTTTTCCATAGATCTGCGTGAGGAATTACTGACTTTTTTCAAAAATCCCTCAAAAGATTTGATTAAAAAAAAAAAAAAAAAAACAGGCACACACACGACAAAGGGAGCAAAGTTTTAGCTTCAGGTCTGGTAAGCAAAGGAACAGGGACAGTGTGTCCTTTCGTGTGGGAAGCAATGAGATTCAGGTGACATGGTGAAAGGCCCTGCTTGCCCCCAAAAAGAGCAGGCTGTCAAGTCCTGCCAAAGCAGTTCTGCAGCACAGACTTTGAGACCAAGATAGCCATGCCAACCGATGGCTTGGAGAAGGATCCCAGCTCCACAAAGAAAGCTGCAGCAACCAAGAGACTGCTTGGACAGGCTGAGCACTTCCTAGCCGCATCCAGTGCTGAGATAGCAGCCTGATCTATTTCTTGTCTTTGATGCTGTGAGTGGCTTGACCCATGATCCCTAGTTCTCCCGTGCTTTATCCATAAATTTGATTTCCTTACCTTGGAATTGATTTACAGTTGTAAGTCACAGACAGAGCCACCAGGCAATACAAAAATAGAATTGGGCCTAGTGAGCTTAATTTCCTCAGAGTACAGACAGGCCAGTAGCACCCAGTTATCGCCCTCTCCAGGGCAATACTCGGCACCAAACAGTAGCTGGTCTATCACTCAGACCAACATATCTGCTGAACTCACGCTCTATTTTCCTGGGAAGTACCAGTGCTACTGGGAGACTCAGTTCTGGGCCTGGGTCTCTTCACACTGCACAAATCCCGAGCAAGCCTTTGGTCCAGACCAAGACCTGTGTGTCTAGGGCAAAGCACACGTGATAATGCAGTGTCACACTACATATGGTGCTAGCACCTGCTACCTTCAGGACTCGAATAGCATTACAAACAGAAGAGATTTTCATTGTTAGTAAACTGATGTAATTTATTTAGAGGCAGTCATTTATGTTTACTGGGCTATGAAAGAACAGGAAGCGTCTGGCATCTACAGAGATCCAGATTGATCTCTCTGTCTCTTTTTGACAACCAGCCAGTTTCAAGACCTATCTCACCAGGCATACTAACACAATGACTTGCCATTTTTTACCCTGTGTTGTTGGAGAGAAATTTTCTACCT